>JAYJMJ010105208.1:0-18576 GCA_036873875.1 Laminaria ephemera | reverse complement strand
CTTCTTTAACGATATTGATCGTAATAGCTAGCCGAAAGACCGCGCCCGCAGTAGATTCTAGTTCTCGGACAGCCTCCGAGGTGGTTAGTCACACAGAAACTACTCGCCAATTATGTCGCTTAACACATTCGCGGCTTCTTCCAGAATGATGTCAGGGAACTCTTCCTGATCGTCATCATCATCATCGCTGTCACTGTTAGAAAATCCAAACGCCTTGCGAAATAGCTCTTCACGTTCTTCACGATCAGTGGTTCGTTCAAGGATTTGCTGCTTTCGGCTTTCCTCTAATAGCGTTACGTCTTTCTCTAAACGGGCTACTCGCTGTGTTTCAAGCTCTTCGATGAGCAGCTTAAATGATGAGTTATCACTGTAACGCGCGGTGTGCCGTGCCTGCGCACTGCTGTAGTCGACTGCTTGCTCTGACCAAGCGGTGAAATCTGCAGCCGGGACTTCAGCCCACGGCAGTGCGTTATCTAATCCACGCTCACCTTGTGCGTGTGAATCTAGTGCGGTAGGGAACAAAATATCTGGAACAACACCGCGATGCTGAGTGCCTTCACCATTGACTCGAAAGAACTGTGCAATGGTCACTTTCAACTCACCCAGTAGGCCTTCGCGGTCAAGTGGCACTACGTTTTGCACGGTGCCTTTTCCAAAAGTAGGCTCACCAAGCACAACACCACGTCCGTAGTCTTGAATGGCCGCTGCAAAAATTTCAGATGCCGAGGCGCTGCCGCGATCAACTAGTACAGCCAACGGGCCATCATAGACGACAGTCGGATCGTCATCTTCTGCTAGTTCGACCTTACCACTGGAGTCCATTATTTGAACAACCGGGCCTGATTCGATGAATATCCCAGTCAATTGAGTCGCTTCAACCAGTGAACCACCGCCGTTGCCACGAAGATCAATAATCACCCCATCTATACCGCCATCAGCGGCCTTCAGCTCACCCAGCAAACGCGTCACGTCGCGGGTGGTACTGCGGTAGTCAGCTAGCCCCTGAGCACGACCGGCACCGTCAAGGTAGAACATCGGCAGGTCGATCACTCCGAAGCGCCGTGTCTTGTCTGCCACTGAGACCTCTACAACAGAACTTTTAGCGGCTTGCTCTTCCAGTTTAATTTTATCGCGAACCAAAGAGATAACCGTGGGTGGCGTACCTGCGGGTGCTTGTCCAGGTAGAATTTTTAATCTAACGGTTGACCCTTTTGCTCCACGGATAAGATCAACCACATCAACTAACGGCCAACTCACGACATCGACAATATCTTCTTTTTCTTCGCCTACCCCAACAATCCGATCATCAACACTTAGCAATTCACTCATCGCTGCAGGTCCACCTGCGATAATACGGCGTACCACGGTATATTCATTTTCAGTTTGCAACGCCGCACCAATGCCTTCTAGTGAAAGGCTCATACGAATTTTAAAATCTTCAGAGCTTCGCGGGGAAAAGTAAGACGTATGTGGCTCAACAGATAAAGTATAAGCATTAACAAAAAACTGAAAAACGTCATTCTCTTTAAGCTGGCTAATCCGCAGCGCCATGCGCTCGTAGCGTTCGCTTAACGTTTCGATTACTTCTTCTTCAGGCACTTCAGTTAAGCGCAAGCCCAGTACATCGCTTTTGACGCGCTTTCGCCAAAGCTCATTCATTTCTTTTTCTGACTGCACCCACTCTGCGTCTTCACGATTAAAGGTGTAGCTCTCATCAATGGTGAAGTCGAAATCACTTTTCAGTAAGCCTTGGGCATAAACTGACCGCTCGGCTATTCTGGATCGAAACCGGTTAAACACGTCGAACACCGGCTGAAGTCTGGCGCTGCGAAGTGCATCGTCGATTCCATCCCGAAGACCATCAAACTCTTCAATATCACTAGCAAGAAAGAAATTCTTTTGTGGATCCAGCGCTTCTAGAAATCGTTCGAATATTTGCTCTGACAACTGATCGTCAACCGCCACCCGCTTGTAATGGTAGCGCTGCATAAGCTGCAGTATGGCGGCTGTGGCTTCTGTGTGCTCTGGTGTGGGGCCAAATGAATCTAGCTTAACTTCACCATCTAGCGTTACTTCACGAGTATCTGATATTCCCGCACTGCTACAGGACGCTAGAAATACGAAAAATAGAGCATTGGTAAGTTGCTTTCCAACACGAATAAATCCCTGCTGACTCTTAGGTAAAACCATAGTAGTACGATGCTTCACTGACTAAATATCTCCAGCCTGACAGGCGGTTTCTAACTCAAGCGTTGACTGTGGCACATGGAGAGTTGTCTAAACCACCAGTGACTGCAATATATTATGGACAATAATTCTCTGATAAGTTCAGATAAGTACTCAAAATCGGGTTCGATTGCCTTCACTAATGACAGCTGGCAACCGTCCATCACCGTCATTTATTTGGCTAACCTTTCAATTCGGCCAACACCAATGGTGCTGCCTAATTATAAGTGCGCACAAACCCTACCGGTACTTTAGTCGCTAATTGAATGGTTGTCGTTAACCGCAGCAATCGTTTACCTTTTTTGATAGTTTACGTGCGTAAATCTCAGAACGTGGCAACAATTATTAGAACTCAGACAAACCTTAACAGATTTATGAAAGCTCACCAGAGCCCCGCACGGCACCTTGTACCAGGGTCCTCTGGATGTCGCCCCATTAACGCCAACCAGATGGGCTTGGACCATAAGCTTAGCGATGTAATATCCCCGACCCTATGTGGCCTCAAAAGCTCAGAGCACAGCAGCGTGCCGCAGCACTGACCGGGCTTCCAGTCATACCCGCGTGATACACCCAATCATCTCGTCTTCACAACAGTCGACCGACTGATATTCCAAGTGTGAATAGAATCTCCCGACATTCGAATTTAAGCAAACACCCAACGACGGCATGACAGCCACCTTGTAAGGTCACACCTGACTTTTTGAAAGATTACTGGCCTTAGATCAATATTCAATACCCACAAGACCGGCCATCAGCTTACACCTGAAGCGCGTGTCTAAGTCATTGATCGAGGCCTGAATCCAACGGCCTCACCACAGACAATCGCCGTATCTCACTCACCCCCAATTTCATTCACTCCACCCTGAAGTCATTTCGCGCCGCCCGCTAGCTGTTGGTCGCAAGGCGCTCGCCAGATGGATAGTTTCGGCCGATGATTAAGTCCTGAAACAACAACTTACATCAACAGAGAAACAACCCCATGCATACAAACAAAACTGCATTACTTTCTACACTCATCATAACTGCCGCTTTATCCACACCACTGGCTGCCGCCGAATTGACCGTCAACGTCGGCCCTGTCACGCAAGCTGACGGACAATTGATGATTGCCCTATACGACAATGAATCAGACTTTCAAAAAACCGTTGCAGTCGCCTTGTCGAAAGCCGCCACCGAAGGTGAAATGAAGTTCAGCTTTGCAGACCTTGTCGCTGGTGACTATGCCATTATGGTGTTTCATGACATCAACGATAATGGCGAGCTCGATACCAATTTACTGGGCCTCCCCAAAGAACCATGGGGCGGATCACTACAAGGTAAATCAGTGTTCGGTGCACCGAAGTGGTCAGACACACAATTCAACTTGACTGACAGTGGTCTGTCTTTATCGATCACTCTGAACTAGGTGACCAAGATGACTAAACATAACTCAACAATGTCACGCCGCACCTTCTGCAAAGCCACCTTAGCAACTGCCGCCACTGCAGCTGGTGCGGCCACTGCAGCTAGTGGACTAGCAACCGGCCTTGCACACGCCAACAATGATCGCCAGCCACATCAAGCGTTCGCCAGTAGCTTTACCAATGTCCCCGAGGCATTCGGACCAACGGAAGTACAGTTTGACAAACCATTGCCCACAGGTTTGCAAGGTACGCTTTTTCGCAATGGCCCTGCCCGCATGCAACGTGGCGATACAAAGTATCATCACTGGTTCGATGGCGATGGCATGGTGCACTCTTTTGATCTGCAGCAAGGCTCACTAACCCACCGTGGCAGAATGGTTGAAACTGACCGGTCGATTGCCGAAGCAAAAGCCGGACGATTCCTGTGGGGTGGTTTTGGAACCGCTATGGAAGATAGCCTACCGGTTAGCCGCGCAGACAATTTAAACGTTGCCAATATTTCGGTACTTCCCGTTGGCGATGAAGTACTGGCCTTGTGGGAAGCGGGATCAGCATGGCGTATCGACCCCGACACCCTGGAGACACTGGGCCGCAAAGTATTCTCACCAGAAACCGACGGTTTACCATTTTCCGCACACCCTAAAATAGATCCAAACGGAAACATCTGGAATTTTGGCTATATGAGCGGATCAGGTAAGCTTGTCTTATACGATCTCAGCGCAACTGGCACCTTGAACCGAGTGTCGGTAATTGATGCCCCTAATGCAGACATGGTGCACGACTTCGCTATCACCAGCCGACACTTGATTTTTGTACTGCAACCCCTGCACTTTAATCCAGACTCAGCAGCAACGATTGCAGTGGCTGACCGCCTGCAATGGGACGACAATGGTTCGGTTCAAGTTCTAGTCGTCGACAAGCAAACACTGAAAATCTCACATCAATTTGAGCTACCACCATTTTTCTCTTTCCACATGGGCAATGCCTGGGAAGATGGCAACACTGTGCGGATCGAAATCGCCACAGCCCCTGGCTTCAGGCCGCTGATGAAACAGATAGTACAAGCGACCACGGCACAACCCATAACGACCACACCGTTACAACCGCGCGCTGCAGAAATTGCTCTAGACCTAACTAATCAGCGGGCCACGCTAAATCAACTACCAACCAGTGGAATTGACTTTCCCCGCTACGATCAGCGATTCACAGGTATTGCCACCAAGCAATTGTTTATGTTGGGCCGCTCTGCAGAGATGGCAGACTCTGCTTTTGGCTTTAATAGAGTCTGTGCCATGAACAGGGAATCAGACACTGATGCAACTTTCGACTACGATTCGAATACCCTGGCGGAGGAACATATTTTTGTACCTGCCCCCGGTGCCAAGCAAGGCAAGGGCTGGCTTGTTGGAACAAGCTACAATTGGCACCAACGCCAGACGTCTTTATCAATTTTCAATGCACAACAGATACAAGACGGCCCCATTGCACAAGCGCACCTGCCGTACCATTTACCACTGGGCCTGCACGGACAGTTTGTTTCAAGTTAGCCCGCGTTGTTAATCAATAACGTAATGCTAAACACAAACGTTAACAGGTAAATTAATCAAATGAATAAAACCTTGAAACAAAAATGACGCGTTTATCTACACCCACCGTACTGATGCAGAACTTTATGTTCTGCACAGTCATAGCACTCATCCTGTGGCAACTAGTGCCATCAGTCGGGCAACACGGATTTTTCAACAATTTTGTTCATGCGCAAGCGATAGGCACCAGTATTTGTCTGCTGATGATCACCGTATCCCACCTGGCCAGGAAAATTGACTACAGCAGTCGCTGGTTCAATCCAATATCTATACTGATCATTACACCGATTGGCGTCTACCTTGGAATGACACTGGCAGGCCTGATACTTGGCCTGCAGCGTGGCCCACATGATTATTTCCTGCAGGCAAAAGATCAACTTATCATTAGCGCACTGACCGCTATTTTTGCAAGTATTGCTTTTAACTGGTATTTAGCCAACCGCGAAAAACTATTGAGACTAAAACTTCTTGCCTCGGAAGAACGCCGCCGTGCTGATAACGCACGCTATGCAATGCTACAAGCGCAACTACAACCGCACATGTTGTTTAATACCTTGGCAAACCTGCGAGCACTTATTGTTACCGATACCGATCGCGCCACTGAGATGCTTGATCGACTAGACAGTTTTCTGCGCGAGACACTTAGCTCATCACAGAAAAAAACAAACACATTAGAGCACGAATTTTCAGTACTTGATGACTACCTTGCGCTAATGCAAATTCGACTAGGCCAACGCTTGTCCTACACCCTAGACCTACCCATCGACTGCAAACAACACATGATCCCTACGTTAATACTTCAACCGTTGGTAGAAAACGCCATTCGCCACGGCATTGAACCAAAAATAGACGGTGGCAAGATTAACGTTAGTGCAACCCAATCAAGTGATAACCTGATACTAGTGGTCGCTGATACTGGCGTTGGGATATCTGCTGAACAAGCGGCACAGCCAGCGAGCCCGGCAACTGATCATAGCGATACACCAGCAAGCGGCTTCGGGCTGAACAACTTACGCGAAAGACTAAGTCAGTCATTCGGCAGCGAAGCAGCGCTTAGCTTTCAGTCAACCCATACCGACTCATCAATTACCGGCACATGCGTCACCATAAAATTACCACTAGGCGCGACTACACCCCAAGCACCGGCCGCAAGCTAGCACCGCCGCAATGACACAAGGACAAGGAACACTACAATGGATTTAACCGATCCAACTCCGGCATCACTAACCGCTGTTATCGCCGACGACGAACCACTACTGGCCGAATCGCTCGCCCGTGACCTATCACAAGTGTGGCCTGAATTAACTATCGTGGCTTTGGCAGCCAACGGCACCGAAGCGATTGCCTACATTAAGGACCACAAACCCGATATTGCGTTTCTAGATATTCAGATGCCCGGCGCAACCGGCATTGAAGTGGCCGAGGCCATTGCCGAAGACTGGCCCGATGCCGCTGACGATATTGCACCGCCACTTGTTGTGTTTGTCACCGCCTTCGATGACTACGCCCTCCAAGCGTTCGAAACCAATGCCATCGACTATCTGCTAAAGCCTGTTAAAACACCCCGCTTGGTGCAAACGGTCGAGCGTCTCAAGCAACGCTTGATACAACCCGAAGCCACCAGTGTAAATCAGCTTGGCGAACAGATCAGACAATTGCTTGCCACTGAAGCAGCACAGACCCAGTCCACTGATAAGCCACCTGAACTGCGCGTTGTTCGTGCAAGTATCGGCGATGTCGTGCGCATGATTCCGGTGGACGAGGTTATCTTGTTTGAATCAGCTGATAAATACGTTTCAGTCTATACCCAAGAACACGAAGCACTAATCCGTGAACCCCTGTGCAAGCTATTACCGCAACTTGATCAAAGCCGCTTTGCACAAATTCATCGGGGCGCCATTGTCAATCTACAACGGGTAGAAGCGGCAGTGCGCGATGAGTCAGGCAAGATCACACTGCGCCTTAAAGGGCACGACAAACAGCCAGTGGTAAGTCGCCTGTATCGTCATCTGTTTCAGGCGATGTAATGCACAGTGGTTAAAACATCGCTGCCTTCTATAAATAAAAGCACACAGTAAACCCGACACGTCAGTGGGTATACTTCCGGGGGAGCCGAACTCTAGCTATTTACCAAACCCCACGCATGCATTCAAAGGGAAGCCTAGCCACTCAAGCCCATCACTCTAAAACATTAAGCCTAAACTTCAACTAACCTGAATAACCACGTTACCGGTCTTCATTCCAGTTTCAACATACTCATAAGCCCCAACAATCGCATCAATTGAATAAGTGGTATCAATCAGCGGCAGATACACCTTACTTTCCATCAGATCACACAGATATTCAGCATCAGACTTAAGATTCACCGGAATAGGAAACAATACCTTCCGTCGCCCAAACATCTTCGACCACAACGCCAACAATGGGTTTTGACAATAAGGCCCCAACTCAGTTGAAAGGTACCGACCGTGATCAGCTAATACTTTACGACATTGAAAAAAACGGCTTTTACCCACCGCATCAAACACGACATCAAAGGTCTCACCACATTGGGTAAAATCTTCAACGGTGTAGTCGATCACGCGATCAGCACCAAGTGCTTTGATCGTATCGACATGCTTAGTCGCACAAACAGCGACCACATTAACCCCCATGTGCTTAAATTTCTGCAGAGCAGCAGAACCGATAGCGCCGGTCGCCCCGTTAATCAATACAGATTCACCCGCTTTTAAATTAGCAGCCCTGATACCACTTAACGCGTAGTGCGCCCCTTCAAATGCCGGGGCCGCCTGTGCATAAGACAGGTCAGCCGGGATGCGCGCAACCATGCCTTTAGTTGGGATAGTTGTGTATTCCGCATGGCCTCCGAAGCCGTAGTCGTCATCTTTAAAAACAACCACCCGATCACCAACAGAGAAACCCTGCGCCCCTTCACCCAGGCCCACAACCTCCCCTGCACACTCACAACCAAGAATAGTAGCTTTTGGTTTTCGCAAACCACTAACAAACCGAACAACGAATGGCACCCCGCGTAAGAACCCGCAATCCGTACGGTTGACGGTTGACGCATGCACTTTTATCAGCAACTCACCAGGTGCAGGCCGCAGCACATCGACTTCAGTAATAGAAACTTGCTCAGGCCCGCCATAGGCCCCGTACGTTGCCGCTTTCATGGTCGTCAAGTCTGTGGAATTCATTAGCAATAATATCCGTCTAATACCTACACTATAAATCTACGCCACTTAGTAAACACTTATAGCCGCACACGAAAACTTTCCTAACCGACCATAGACAAACTAATCAAAAGCTAAACCTATTAATTCTCAACCAATAAAAACTTACCTGGCAATGGACCAAATTATCGCCTAAACACATCCACCCGCTAATTCGTTTTAAGCTAAAGGCAGCGTAAAGCGAAGAATATCGCGATCTTCCGGATCAGCACTTGATATAAAATTTAAGCTTTTCATCAACCCATGCATAGGTATATTAGTCCTAAGCACATCACCCACCAGCGCTTCAAGCCCCTGGGCTCTAGCGTGCTCAATAATCAGTTTCATTAAAGCCGAAGCCAACCCCAGCCCCTGCCAGTTATCAGCAATGGATATAGCGAATTCCCCGTGCAGCCTGTCAGTGCTCATGGCGTACCGACTCACACCGACCACATCACCCTGCCCGCTATTTTGCACAGCAACAAACGCCATTTGTCGATCATAATCAAGCTTAGTGAACTGCGCGACCATTTGCGGAGACAAATCATTAATCGCATGCATAAAGCGAAAATAACGTGACTCGGCTGACATGTTTTGCACCATACTTTTTATTAATGCACCATCTTCAGGTCTTATCGGTCGTAACTGAACCGTTTGATCATGTTTAAGTTGCGACAGCCGAACCCATCGCCACGGGTAGGGATGAATAGCCAGGTGAGCGTATTCTTTTTGATCTTTAGCACGCTCTAACACCACCTGCACTTCAACAGCAATGGCATTGTCTGCACTTACCCTGACAGGATTAATATCTACCGAAAATACATCTGGTAGTTCACAAGCCATTTCAGAAAGACGCCGCAACACATGAGCCGCCTCTTTTGTGCCCACCGGTTGCTGATGCCTAAACTCACCCAGGTAATTGGCAATGGTTGGCGTGGCCAGCATTGAATCGATCAAGAAATTATTCAATGGCGGCAACTGCGCGGCACGTTGCTGTACCAGAGTAGACAGATCACCACCTACGCCAACACTGATGACCGGACCAAAGGTAGCATCGCGAGTCAGGCTCATCGATAGGTTGCGGGTATTGTCTTTCTTGTACATGGTTTCAATTAGCACACCGCGAAACTCAGCTTCAGGCCGCAGCTTGTGTAGCTGCGTTGAAATTGCGGTGTAAGCTTCTTGTAGCTGTGCATCCCCTTCGATATTGATCACGGTACCCAATACTTCGGCTTTATAACGTATGTTGGGCGAGACAAGTTTCATCGCCACGGGGTAAGTCAGCTTATGCGCACAGGCTAAGGCATCATCAAGGCTAGTGGCTCGCAGCGCAGGCAGCACTTGGATATCGAACAAGCTCAATAGAGCCCGAGTCTGTTGCGGCCCTAATACTCTTTCGCCGTTGTTGATCGCGTTATTGATCAGTACTTTCGCACTGCTTGCATCGGCTCTTGTATAGCGTGAGGTCGGGTTTGGCAATTGCAGCAATTGTTGCTGGCTAAGCAAGTAGCGATACAAAAAATCAAGTGCATCAGTTGCAGCCTCTGGCGTGCGAAGGCAAGGAACCTGGTTTTCGGTCAGGTGCTCTCGACTGCTGGACACACTGGCCTCACCCATGAAACTTGCTACAACCGGAATGTGCCGGGGGCGATGCTCGATGACAACGTTCGCTATCGCCATGGGTTCGTTACGAGCATCGGGCGCGAATAGCACCAATATGGCGTCAAAGTCTTTAGTTTTTTCCAAAGCTTTCAAGGCGTGAACGTATTGCTGAGCTAGGTTTTCTGCGTCCCGTAAGACAATCGGGTTTCGGCCCTTCCATGCATTGCCTAGGTTTTTTGGCAGGTCCTTCAAGGTTTGCTGCTGCAGTTCGGGAAGCAAAAATCCTTTAGTGGCTATGCGCTCGCAGGCTAACATGGCCGGAGCAGCACCATTACTGATAATGGCAATACGCTTACCCTTAATGCGAAGCCCAGTAGTCAGGATTTTTGCCGCAGAGAAAAGGTTTGAAAAAGACTTAACCCGAACCACCCCGGCACGGCGCATCGCGCTCTGGAACACTGACTCGGTAGAGTAGATTTCACCGGTTCGCGCCTGCGCATCGCAATAACGCGCGCCGTCGTGGGTAGACTTCATCAGCACCACCGGTTTTAATCGGGCAGCCGCACTGATCGCACTAAGGAAAGAACGGGTTTGATGCACACGATCCAGGTACACAATAATGGCCTTGGTGTGATGGTCTTCAGCCAGTAAATCCAGTAAGTCCGGTAGAGTGATGTCGGTTTCTCTGCCGGCAGACAACACCGCAGAAAACCCCACACCGCTTGGCTCTGCCCAATCCAGAATGGCAGCCCCAAGTGATGCAGATTCAGTCACCATAGCAAGTGACCCGGCCATGACCTGGCTATTAGAATAAGTGGCATTCAAATGTTGGTGCGGCCTGATCAAGCCGGCGCAATAAGGGCCAAGCAACCGCACCCCCAGCTTTCGCGCGAGCTTGTGCAGCGCTAAGCTGTTAGCGACCGCCGACATGACTATCGCGACCTTACAACCAATGCTGGCAGCCTGCGTCAGGGTAGTTTCAACGATACGCTCTGGCACTAAAATAATAACCAGATCGGGTACAGAGTCGATCTTCTTTAGCGATTTGAAGCACGGTTGCCCAAGCACTGACTTATAGCGGGGATTAACAAACGTCAACGGCCCCGCGAACTTACCGCTTAGCAAGCTCTCGGCGATAGCACGCCCCGGGGCGCCTACTCGATCGCTTGCGCCAATCACGGCAACCGAGCGCGGGTTAAGTAGCTTTTCTAGATGAATTGTAGACATCCATCGATAGTACCGCAGTTAGTCTACGGTTGTACTGCAGGCAACTTGTTCAGAGGCGCAGACCCGGCTTTACTGGTATATTTGACCTTCAAATCGAATATGGTCTTTAACATGTCTACCGCTCTGATCACTCACAACGATTGCGTGCTGCACGAAATTAGTCCCGGTCACCCTGAATGCCCACAGCGTATTGGCGCCATACTTGACCAACTAAAAAAAGAAGATCTATACGATTACCTAAAGCACTTCGACGCCCCCCTTGCAGACTCGGAAGACGCGCTTTCCTGCCACCCGCAATCGTACATAGACTCCATCGTTTCAAGCGCTCCCGAATCCGGCAGCGTGCAACTTGATGCTGACACGGCAATGAACCCGTACTCACTCAATGCCGCATTGCGTGGCGTTGGCGCTGGCATTCTGGCCACAGACAAAGTAATTTCCGGTGAGGTTAGCAACGCCTTTTGTGCAACCCGCCCACCCGGCCATCATGCTGAAAAATCTCAGGCGATGGGATTTTGCTTTTTTGGCAACATAGCAATAGCCGCAAGACACGCAATCCACACACACGGCCTTGAACGAGTAGCCATTGTTGATTTCGACGTACATCACGGCAACGGCACCGAAGACCTTGTCGATGGCGATAAAAACATCCTTTTCTGTTCATCGTTTCAACACCCATTCTACCCCGGTGGTCATCGTCCAAACGTACCGGGCCAACGAGTCAACACGCCTCTGGCCAATGGCACCGGCAGCGACGACTTCCGCCACGCCATTCTTGATCAATGGATACCCGCATTAAACAAATTCAAACCACAAATGATTTTTATAAGCGCTGGTTTCGATGCACACACCGAAGATCCACTGGCAGGCCTGGCGCTGGGTGACAATGACTTTGTATGGGTAACGCAGCAAATCATGTCTGTGGCAGACGCAAGCGCTGACGGTCGAATAGTGTCGATACTGGAAGGCGGTTATTCGTTACCGGCACTAGCAAGAAGCGCAACCGCACATGTACGCGAACTGATGCGCTTAAACTAACCCAAAGACAAACTTACTCCCGGTAGGTTTCTACCGGGATCGTTCCTACCGGCGCAAGTGCTACTTTTACTTGCCAATGCTAATGCAGTGGCCGGCTGGCGTCACGGGTGTTTCAGCTACAAAGGCGCTTATAGCAAGTCACCAAACGAACAGACTACTTAAGCACTAGCTTCTTTTAGCAAACCGAATTTCAGGCACTAACCAAAACAACGATGCACCAATCAGCGTAAACAAAAAGCACAATCCGAACCCCACGTTGTAGCCACCAGTCAAATCAAACAATAAACCCGCACCAAACGCACCGAATGCGGCCCCAAATCCCTGCCCTAAATTAGCAGCCCCATAGATTGACGCCAGCCCCTTACCGGCAAAAGTTTCTGCCATTAACGTGGTAATAATCGGCCCACGCGCGCCAGCAGATAAACCAAACGTAATCACAAAGACAATTAGCAACAACCAGCCCGGGTACAATTGCAAAAGCGCCAGCGCACCGATCCCGATAAAGCTTAATAAATAACTGCAACTGGCCACAATATGGCGCGGCCAACGGTCAGCAGCAACACCAGTGAGAGCCATACCGGCAAAGCTCAACATCCCAACCAGTCCAAAAGCCAGGGCCGCTTCAACCTCGGTGAAGCCGCGCTCGATCAAGTAGGCAACGCTTTGCAAGCTGATACCAAAAATCCCAATGGCGGTTGCAGTGAAAACAAAAAAGAACCCCCAGAACGCTCTGGTTTTAAGGGCTTGTGAAAGACTGTGCCCGCCAACAGCTTTACCACCCAATGCCATACGCGGGTTGTTATGGGCACCCTGCTGAATTTTTCGCCACGGCAACAAAATCACCAACAATAAAATGCCTACAAATAGAATGCCTGCAAGCTTGTAGGCCCCCGTCCACTGAAACCGTTCAATGGCCAGCTGAGCCAACGGCACCATCATCAACGCGCCCAGCCCCTGTCCGGCATAAGCGACCGAAAGTGCTGTCGCGAGTCGCTTATCAAACCAACGGGAGACCAAGCTTTGCGTGGGAACAATACCCACCATGGCAGCACCAATACCACCAAAGATCCCAATTGACAAATAGAACTGCCAAAGGCTATCAAACGTGCCAGCCAGTCCATAGCCACAAGCCAGTAGTACCACCCCAACACAATAATTAAAGCGCGCACCAAAGCGATCAAACGCTATACCCGATATCAGCGACCCTATACCAAGACTCACCATATAGACCGAATACACGGACGTGACCGTGGCTCTTTCCCACTGAAATTGTTTACTCAACGGCAGCAAGAACACGCCAAACGTCTCACCCATGCCACGGCTGATTGCCGTCATAAGAACGCAGAAAATCAGCACCAGTAAGGCCATAAAAACTAGCCGTGTGCGTTCAGTGGCGGGGTCAGGAATCATCAACAAGGCATCAAGTGGGGACCTATGAACAAATTCAAACCGCCAGACAACTACGATTTGGGATGAGCATAGAGTGTATCAAGTACTTCAGCTGATTGGCCCCACCTATTGCAAACACAACAATCTATAGGAATGATGATTTCACACAGGGCAACAAGGCACCCTGCAATAGTGCTATAGCCTAACAACAAACCTGGCGCTTTTCGCCAACACATGCCCCGTTTAAAATTGACAGCAACCGCTCAACAGCAGTTTGAAAACAACCTAACAGCCGGGAACTTCACTAGCTTGAACCGGTTGCTTCTTCCTGCAAAATTTCCTCGATGACAGACGTATAATTTTCCACCCCTTGCGCGCCAGTCACCAAGTACTTATCGCAGAAAATCATCGCCGGCACACCCGTAACACCTTGGTCAACCCAGTGCTTCTGACGGGCTCTCACATCTAGCGCATAGGGCTCATCCTGAAGCACTTGAATCGCCTGCTCTGAGTCTAGTTCTGCACTCAATGCGGCTGCCAGCAAGGTATTGTCGTCGTTGACATCACGCTGATCAGTGAAGCAGGCATAGAACAGCGCAAGCTTTACCTGATGTTCTTGCTCATGAGACTGCAACCCCGCCCAATGTAAAAGCTGGTGAGCTTTAAACGTGTTCACCATTCGGCTGTCATCTGAAAAATTAAATTCAAACCCCACCGCACTACCCATAGCAGTCAATCGCTCTCGATTATCAGCACTCTGAGCCTTTGTACTGCCGTACTTCTCGGCAATATGCTCCTGCAAATTCTGCCCTTCAGGCGGCATGGTCGGGTTCAATTCAAACGGCTGCCAGCGAATATCAGCGGTGATTTTCTTTTCTACGAGTACTTGCTCCAACTGCTTGTACCCAA
This sequence comes from Laminaria ephemera, assembly GCA_036873875.1. Classification (NCBI taxonomy): domain Eukaryota; class Phaeophyceae; order Laminariales; family Laminariaceae; genus Laminaria; species Laminaria ephemera. Next base: position 3,984 of record JAYJMJ010105208.1, on the reverse strand, counting down.
CAATGCACCAAGGGCAGACCACATCAGAAACTATGTCTATTTTCATTATCTATATGCCTGTCGGCGCTTAATCAGTATTGTCGTATTCTACTAGAAAGGGACCAGCTGTTCATACACTTCTTAGTGCTTGTTACTACAGGAATTTTTTGCTTCACAGTTCGCAAGAATCAAACAGAAATCGCGAAAAGCGGCATTTCCACAAAAATGCCAGGCAACTAAAACAACAACAAGTATTTACCTAATATTACCGCTAATCCTTTTTTTCTATCGTGATCTCAATCGACTTACTATTACCCGCAAACCACTTCTGAACATACAAAGTACCCACAATAGGTGCTGTTCCCTCGTCCGGTACTTCCTTATAGCGAACACTGTTCTTGGTCTCTTTTTCGAATTCAAATTTAACGGCTGTTTTTGACATTGGCGTTCCGTAAATAGTTATTAACACTGCAGTGACTGACGCCATATGTTCTATGCAAAATGGCAAGCGGCAGATTAAGTGCCACAGTAGCCCATCTAACCATTTATTAGTAGCCAATCCCAGCTTGCACCAATAAATGCAAAAGAAAACAGCGTTAGCAAGAAGGTTTTACCTTTTTTTGGGGGGGGGCAAAGAATCCATGACAGTTGACCAGATTAATTCAGAAACAGTGATCCGATTGAAACAGACCATGCGATTACTACTCTAATCTGGCTGATGCTCAAACGGCACAATAATCGATGAAAATAGATTTCCTATCATTTTTCCTTGCCGCAAATATTCTATTCGCATACGATTTATAAAAATAGGATCTAAAGGAATAGAGAATGGATTACGAAATAGATGTATCGCAAAGAAAAGTAATATTACTTAAACAAAGAGTCGACGAAATACTGAAACTCGGTTGTCGGATCAGGGGGACCTCTGCTAAACCAGATGTATTTCTTGTCGCTGACGACACAGGCACAATGACAATTGTCGATGACACCTCAACACCAACGGTACAAAGTAAAGAAAACCCACTGGATGGAATCAATATAACCAGAAGTCAGCTAAACGACTGGGCAAGTGGTGCTGTCGGTGCAAGCGTCACAGGAAAGCAAAGTCTAGATCAGTTTGTTCAGGCACTATGGCCCACGCCCGAAGACGTAACCGACGAAGATAAAAAGCAGATAGACAGCAAAACAGTCAAAAAAATAAACCGAATTTGGTCCACCAAAAAATCACCCGGCCCGATCAGTAACAATGATATCGGCCGTATGGAGTTTGCCACTTCCATTGGCTTCACATGCGCTAGAGCCAGATATACATTAGACAGAGCCTACCAAACCAAACCCTCCTTTCATGTCTTTGCCATGACCAGCGGGCGTGCTAACTCATTTTGTGAAGATCACGGTGGTGCCTATTTTATTTACCGTGCTGAAGATAGCAGCTGGACAAGGGAACACGGGTATCCGGGGGGTATTCTTTTGAGAAGCGTCTTAGTTATGCGATACCCGGTGCCGTATAACACTTTTAATCAGGATACAAAACACGACTATTGTCGAATTCACTGTAAGTATATAATTCCCCAGATCAGTAAAATTACACCCAAAGATGTTTATAAGTATGACGGCTACTGCGCACCCGGCCATAAGAACAATGGTTCGTGGCAATGGCTTTTCCAGCAGCGCCAATCCCCAATAAAAGAACACTTTTCAGATATTCTTGTTATGTATACCGGAAAATTTGTACCCAGTGCCGACTACAATGGTGATGAACTTCAGAACGTTGAGGGTGACTTACTCACCGAATATCAAGGCGTGCGCAAAGGCGAACACAAGGCACATATTAGCGGGCGGGTCATCATGATAAAGGTTCCCGGTTATGCAACTAAACCGGTAAACGAAAAAGTACAAAATGACAAACTCAGCGACCCACATTTTGCGTTACATAAGAAACTGACTGACGGTTCTTTCGCCGTAGAAAACGAGCACGTCTTCACCAGGAAACATGCCCGTATAATTGATCTATCTAAACCCAGACTGAAACTAGATAAATACGACAGACTGGCAATGCGCCGGTTATTAGTAACCACATGAATGAAAGGCCCTACACACAATATTGCCTTTTGTCAAATCGTGTTAATGTTAAATTTCGTCGAATAATAAGGCATGTTTCAAGTTTCTATAACTAACTCTCCAAGGTAAAACAGTGTCACCGTTGCATCAAAGCGCGGTTGTTTTATTTATCTATATTGCGTGCAGTTTAAACATGCATATTACCAGGAGAGGAAAGATGAAATATACAACACTCGTTAGAAGCATGTACCTAGCCACACTATGTACCGCTTACACACCGTTTGTTAGTGCTGAGCTACTCAAGTACGAAATCATAGGCACAGTATCTGAAATTGACGCGCCTTTGCAAAATGGCCAAGTCTCTATTGGCGATACTGTCAGCGGTCATTTTTATGCAGAAACAATCGCCAACTATGACACTGGCAATGATGATTTTGCTACCTACGATACAAGTGACTTAATACTGAACGTCGGTAATAGCTACCCCGTAACATCACCCGTAGGAAACATAAGGGTTTATAACAATTACGGAGGATCATCGACTGATCAAGTATTAGTAGACTTTACTTCAGGCCAAGGTCTTGTGGGTGCATCAATTAACTCAAGCTGGCTGCCAGACTATTACCATCAAAAATTTGCCGGTAACCTCAGCACGAGTCAACTTCCACTGGAAATGGATGTCAATGCGAATGGCAACAGATCACAACTTCGTTTCAATGTAGACGATTCGGTGCAGATTAGTTTTTCGGTAAGTAAGCTGGCTGCTATCCCCGATGATCCCACGCCATCCCTGCCGACCGTCTACTTCGGGATGGATACTCTAGATGACATCAATGGCAACGGCATCTCTGAATTGGCCTTCTTGCGTACGGTGTCTTCTGGAAACGTTCATGTACTGATACGGGACTCCATTAGCCGGGAATACCTGAAAACAATGACCTTCTTCAATGACAACCACCAACCTCTGGACATCACTACGTTGCCTGATAGCAATGGCAACGGCTACCCCGAAATCGCTGTAATGGCATTAGATACCACGACTGGTAAGACACGAACAGTGGTTAAAGACGCCGTGACTGAAGAACAGCTTAGCGGATTCAGTTTCTCACCCTAAACCAGCACTTCATAGGCATGCCCCGCTTTGATAGCGGGGCACTCGCTTGCTAAGTCTTGAGACCCCTTAGGGGGCAATCAGAAACATAGCGACAACAAAGGCGCTCCAGGGAACAAGCGCTACGCTGCTTTAGTATCGAGGCGCACACCGCGCTATAGTAGATTGACCCCCATCTTATAAAAAGCGTATGACGCTCCAGCTACAGCCAACAGTTTCAACAACCCAACTGTTAAACCTATGCTGAAGAACATCGCCGGGTAATCATATCGATGGTCATAACGAAACTTTCGGTACTTACGTAATTGTCTTTTAAACATTCCATTCCCTGTCAAACTAAACTGCTTCCTGATCTATGCATTACCCAACAGAGATCATTGCGTACTTGAAAAACTTATAAATTGAAATTTTCTCACAGGAATACAGTTTAGTTTATATAGGTCACCAGGCTCGTGAATCTTAAACGCAGTATCATGCACTATGAATTCGAATTAAGAATACAAAATCTAAATAGATGTTCCCTGCGGGAGGCGCTGTGTTAGATGTCGCTTTCGGCGGGACCTGCCGGGGGCTGCTGTTTTGATGTCTATGTTAGATGTCGCTTTCCGCGGGACCTGCCGGGGGCTGCATCTTAGATGTTCCCTGCGGGAGGCTCTATGTTAGATGGCTATGTTAGATGTCGCTTTCCGCGGGACCTGCCGGGGGCTGCTGTTTAGATGTTCTGTGTTAGATATTCTGTGTTAGATGTCGCCTTCCGCGGGAGTCACTTTTCAAAGGACGAAAACTAACGAAAAGTCCCTCCTCGGCCAATCAGCCCTGCGCGGGCCTTGGGA
>JAYJMJ010105101.1:0-47929 GCA_036873875.1 Laminaria ephemera | reverse complement strand
GATACGAGTAATACAACGCAAAGCTTATGGCTATCGCGATGAGGAATATCTGAACCTAAAAATCATTACATCATTCCTCCCGCCATTACCCAAAAGTGCCCAAATCAACCCACACACTTCCGCGTAGACCCTTAAATATAAAACGGTTAGTGTTACTTGTTCGGATGTGTAGTGTAGTTAGGCATTCAGAAAATCAATACTAGGTTGTCAGTATTTACAAAGATGAAGCACGTCTACATGGCCGTTTACACTACTTACACCACATAGGTATGTCACCTAATTCGAGCGGCGTGTCGTTTTTAATCTTCATTATTGTGTGGGTTCGGAACGTATCGAAGAAATCTCTATTGCACTTGTCGAATTCTTTCGCTATATGAAATGGGATAAGGCCAGTTTTGGACTTGTAGTAGAAGAAAAACAGTGTTGGGATATGATGCTTTATGTTTTCATTGAGTTTTCCCCGAAGTATTTCTCTGCCAGACGCGTTCCAGTATTCTGAATCTATTTTATTTTTTGCGATATTCCACTGGGGGGATAGCCACAAAATCGAATATAAATTAGTAGAATTTTCTCTAATTGATTCTAGGAAGTTCTGGTAGATATCGTGCTGCATTTCGTATTGGTCAAAAACCCAGCCATCGGCGTTTAATTTTGGCCAGCGTCCGACACCCGGTGCGTTATTTTTTTTGCTGCCGGAGTACCATTGTAAAATGTCTAGGGTCGGATTGAGCTTTTTAATCTCGATATAGAATTTGTCCAAAAATACACTTCGTTTTTTCCAAAAAATATTCTCTTCATCGAGTGTGATTGTCTGTTTCTGGCAGTTGTTACTATAAGCTTTTGCAATCACGGCAGATCTTTTCTCTATCTCTTTTTGCGTAAAGTTGATGTCTTTGTGTGTTTTGTCGTCTAATTCTTGGCGAAAAATAGCCTTTTTGTTATTGGCGCAGGCTGATTTTTGTATTTGACTAATGGTTTCTTCGTCTGGTGGATAGAGCGACTGGTATATAAAGAGAGTCTCTTGGGAGTTTTTTTCTACCCCCCATTTTGTCCAGCTGGAAGAGTAGTACCCGACCTCTACAGCTAAAACTGGCGGATTAAGGCCAATGAGGGTGAGTGTGAGCAAGTAATAGAAAATACGCTTAATGCTGCACGCTTGCACGGTAGTCCTTGTTGAATAGCTGTTTTTGTTGCATAAATACGTACTTCGCTTCAAGCGTAAGCCGTAATTGAGAATGTTTGGGCCTTATGTCTAATATAAGGGCAGTGATGCTCAGTCCTTCTGTGCATAGTACTCTAGGGTTAAGCGAATACGTTCAGAAATGAACGTCAATAGTTTCTTGATCGGTTTGGCTTGCATTATTTGCCGTATCCCAAGTCCAAGCAACAACGCTATACAGTCCTTCGTCGACAATTGTTAGTGCGGTATAGGAGCTTTCAAGAGGGCCGGAGCTAGGCGTGATCCAAGACCAGTTGGCTTCCCATTGTTGTCCGTTCCAGTAGTTTCCTGTCTGTAAGTTTCGAATTAGAAGTTTATTGCGATCTATCGCTACATTGTCCGTTGAGCTGAGATAGATAAACACGTCGCCAGTACTCACTGCAGATTGTGCTGTTGGTCCAACTATATTAACAGTAGGTGGTGTTGTATCTGCAATTGCAACTGAGAATTGTTTCGTTTCAATATTACCGACATTGTTTGAAGTGTCCCAAGTCCAAGCGGTAGTGGTGAAGTTGCTGGCTGGTAAAGTGATGGTAAATGACCAGCTGCTCGTTCCTGCAGGCTCAAACCATGCCCATGCAGAAGTCCAAGCTGTACCGTTCCAGTATTGACCGTTTGAGATGTTACGAATAAGTAGCCTGTTTCGGTCTATTGCGACATTATCGCTAGATGTACCAGTGATACTTACAGGCCCTTGTGTAAGGGTACCTTGCTGATCAATAGAAACTGCTGGAGCTAAAGTATCGATGTTACCGACAATGAATTGGATTGTTTCAATGTTGCCGATATTGTTTGAAGTGTCCCAAGTCCATGCAGTGGCAGTGAAATTGGCTGCTGGGAGTGTTAAGCCATAGGACCATGCCGTGGTTCCAGATGGTGTGAACCAACTCCAGCCTGTCGTCCATGAGGATCCATTCCAATACTGGCCGTTAGTTGTGTTACGTAGCAAAAGTTTGTTCCGGTCTATATCGATATTGTCGTTTGTTGTACCAGATATGGTTGTAAAGCCGGGAGTTAATTGGCTGAGTGGGGTAATGGTCAGTGTAGGTGTAGTGGTGTCTGATCCATCAACAGAGAATTGAAGGGTGTCGATGTTACTTATGTTGTTTGACGTATCCCAAGTCCATGCTGTAGCTATATAGTCGCCGGCAGATAAAGTGAGCTCATATGACCATTGGTCGCTGCCATTGGGTTCGAACCAAGCCCAGCTGTTAGCCCATGCGGTTCCATTCCAGTATTGTCCGTTAGGTGCTTTACGAATGAGCAGTTTGTTTCGGTCTATCTGAACGTTATCAATGGATGTGCCTGATACGGTGATGGGCCCAGCTGTTAATTGCGTTGAAGTCTCTAATTCAATCGCTACCGTAGGGACTTCGTTATCGGACAATCCAAAAGTGTAGCCATCAATCCGTACGTCGAATTTATTAATAACTGCTACGTATGGAGAGTCTGTTGGGTTATTTATTTGTGGCTCGACTCCCAACTCAATGCCACCAATTGCGCCGCCAGCTGCTGTCATCTTTGGGAATGGATTATAGAAGGGATGGTCTTGTAGCGGGGGTACTTGCTTAGTTACCCAAGCAACACCAATAGACTTAAGCTGACCTTCTAGCTGCGTTGTGGTGTATTCGAGAAATTCATTCCAGTTGAGGCTTATCTCACCTTCACTGGATAAATCCATATCGGGTATCAGAGGGTTAAAATCGTTTTGTAGTGTAGCGTTAGTCTCGCGGCTGAAAATCACTATAGGTGCAAGGTATGATTCTCCATACCAAATGCTATATTGATAAGAGCCGATTGTGATGGGAAGAATATCTGCATCATCAATACCATCGCTGTTGTCATCTATTCCACTTGAATATATGCCCGGTTGTGGTTCGATGTTAGTGCCCAAATTTATATGAGAGTCAACGTCAAAATGATCATCAATTCCGTCACCATCAAAATCTTTACCACTGTAGTTTTCTGTTAGTTGGTTTTGCCCGGGGTTTCTATTTGATTCACTTACATCATTCGGGCTGAGAGGGCCGATGTGAACCATCATCTCTAACAACGTGTTGTTTAGTTGTGCGTAATGTGGATGGCCGATACCTACTATGTTGTTTAACGTATTTGCTATAGGTAGCCCGGTGGCTTGATTGTTACCAATCAATTGAGAATTGGCTGAAGTATCATAAAACCAACTTTCTAGCATCACATCGCGTTCGGCACCTATAACATTTTGCTCGTCGATATCTAGAGTGACAATTACTTCTGGTAGTGCATTAGTGAAGGCAGGTAAGCCGATTCCCTGTACTAAAGAGACGTATTCTATATTTGCAAATTCAAAGGGTGCACCGCTTGAGCTTATATTGGTAGCCTTTACAGGCCATTGATGGTCTAAAGGGAGCCCATGGTTTTGATAGTAGGTAAATGATGTTTCGTATTGGTTACCGAATTTTGTGCCAATGACAAATTGCGGGTATCCCTTTATTCTGGTGTCGTCATCTAACCCTACGTCTGTGGTAATAGTTGCTGTGACTTCACCATTTGCATTAGGTGGTTTTACACAGACCGAGACAAATTCCATCCCGTCAAAGTAGGGTGGATCAATAGCGCCGCTGTCAAAAAAATTCGCAGAAATGACCGTGCCGGTTGATGGGCTTATAACTAACGGTGTGCCACTGGTGTTCGGAACAGTAGTGCCGGTGGTCTCATAAGCACATTCTTCGGCGGCGAATGTGAAGGAGGAGCAAGAAATTAATAAAAAAAATATCACGCTGTCGAAAGAGCTGCGGTTTGTGGTCATAAGTGGCTCGACGCTTTGATCATAGATTGGCTATGTAAACTCGAGGTAGCGCAATTATTGTGCCTTATGCCACTTTTCTATATGTCCTTCGTATTATCTAGTGCGTTGGTTTCTGGTGACGCAAGTCTGTGAGGGGTGTTCGTTAGAATTGAACGTCAATAATCTCTTGATCATATGCGCTGACGTTATTCGATGTGTCCCAAGTCCATGCGATAACTTTGTATTGTCCTTCGTCAATAATAAGAAGTACGGAGTAAGCACTTTCAAGGGTGCCGGATCCAGGTGTAAACCAAGACCAATCAGGTACCCATTGTTGACCATTCCAAAATTTACCAGTCTGCTGATTACGTACTAGTAGTTTGTTACGATCGATCGCTGCGTCGTCATCGGAGTTGATGTAAATAAATACGTCTCCAGTGCTCACTGAGGATTGTGCAGTCGGTCCGACAATGTTTACGGTTGGGGGTGTTGTATCATTAGAGCCAATCGATAATTGTAGCGTTTCGATGTTCCCTAAATTGTTTGATGTGTCCCAAGTCCAGGCGGTAGTTGTATAGACTCCAGTGCTTAAGGTTATGTTATATGACCAGATACCGCTGCCTGCTGGCGTGAACCAAGACCAATCATTTGTCCACTCAGATCCACTCCAGTATTGGCCGCTGGAGGTATCACGAATGAGTAGTTTGTTTCGGTCTATGGCTATATTGTCTGTTGATGAACCTGAAATAGTGGTTGGGCCTGGGGTTGTTTGATTGACTAGATTTATTGTTACAGTGGGTGGAGCTATGTCAGAGCTACCAACTAAGAAGCTCTCATTGGCGATATTGCCGATATTGTTTGATGTATCCCATGTCCACGCCGTAGCGGTATAGCCCCCCGTAGTTAAGGTAATTTCATACGACCACGAGTTGGTACCAACCGGGCTAAACCAAGCCCATTTATTTGTCCAGCTGGAGCCGTTCCAATACTGACCGCTAGAGGTATTTCGAATGAGTAGTTTGTTTCGATCTATCGCGTCATTGTCATTCGAATTGCCAGAGATTGTTACTAGTCCTGGAGCTGTCGCCTCCACTGGATTCATAGTTAATATTGGGTTTTCTGTGTCATTCTTTGGAAGGGCTGAGGTCATCGTTATGAATTTCGATCCGTACCTATTACCTAATGCCCTAAGTCCTGTGGCGGTGAAGTGTGTGCCTAATTTAGGAGGTGTGGTGGTGTCATCTTGTTCTCTGGTTGGAAGGTCATTAGCTACCACACAACCTGTCCATGGATCACCGTCTGAATTGAGTTCCATTAGTCGTGGGTTTACCAGTGCTTGTTTGGTTTCACCGCAGATGAATGGTTTATTTGCAGAGAACCAATTCTTACTGCGAAAGTTCTCGATTAAGGCTTTGAGTTTTTGTGGGTAATAAGTGGGATTACTTGCATCTTGAGCGCTAGCGTTTGGGTCAGATGTTCCGTGGTATTGCCAATCAGTTTCTCCCTGATGCCAAAGGATTCCATCTAGCGCTGATTTTACACCCTGTGCATTTAGTGCAGCTACAACTTTGGTGTCGATTATTTGTGAGAATGCGCTATTGTTATTCCAGTGTGATATGGCTTTGCCTGGGGCGCTAGCCACAATGATCCCAACAACAATGTTTGGGTTGCCATTTGCGATTGTCTTTGCGAAGTGGAATGCAAAGCTGTTGTAGTGAGTTCTTGATGCATCTGAAAGAGACCCGTTGCCAGGGTGCCATCCGTCAACATCCCAAGCCTGTTTTAAGTCTGCTTTCTCCCAATCATTGGAGCTTGTGTATGCAAATACCCTTGGGTGAGTAGTATCAGCGGGACTAGGCGGCGTGGTGGTGGACTGAGACCCTTGAACGTTGGATTGACCAGTGACAAGAATGATGTGATTGATGTCAGTAACGCTAGCTGTGTTGCTATCGCTGTAAGCTGCTGTGGTGTTAAGCGCGAGAAGTGTTACTACAATAAAAAGTTTGGTGGTGATTTTCATTTCTTCTCGCGCCAGTATTCAAAAAGCAGTTCGATATTGCAGTTCTTTGACAACAAATAATGATCAAGAGCTGCCCTTTCATATTGAAAAATACGTTCGTGTGGCTGTACTAGAACTGTACATCGATGATTTCTTGATCGTGCTGGCTCACATTATTTGAGGTGTCCCAAGTCCATGCAATGACTTTATATAGGCCTTCATCTACGATAAGCAAAGCCGAATAGGCGTTGGTGAGTGTTCCAGATCCAGGAGTGAACCAAGACCAGTTTGAAACCCATTGTTGTCCGTTCCAAAAGTCACCAGTTTGCTGATTGCGAACGAGTAGTTTGTTGCGATCAATACCGACATTGTCATTAGAGCTAATATAAATGAAAACGTCCCCAGTGCTGACTGAAGAGCTTGCCGTTGGGCCTACAATATTTACTGTCGGAGGCGTTGTGTCTGGAGTGCTAATAGAAAACTGAGTCGTTTCGATATCAAGGTTGTTTGAAGTATCCCAAGTCCATGCTGTGGAAGTGAAATTGCCTTCAGGTAAAGTTAGACTATGAGACCAATTGTTAAGACCGGTGGGTTCAAACCAAGCCCAGTTAGTGACCCATGCAGAGCCATTCCAGTACTCCCCAGTTAAGGCGTTATGAATGAGGAGCTTGTTGCGATCAATCGCAACATTGTCATTTGATGTCCCTGATAAAGTTACTGATCCAGGAGTAGGAGAGCCTAGTGACGCAAAGGCAACGACTGGTGCAGTTGTATCTGGCGCGCTAACAGAGAATTGAACGGTTTCTATATCGAGGTTATTTGAAGTATCCCAAGTCCATGCGGTAGAAGTGAAATTGCCCTCGGTTAAAGTGAGGCTATAAGCCCAAGTGTTGAGACCAGTTGGTTCGAACCAAGCCCAGTTGGTTGTCCATGCTGAGCCGTTCCAATATTTACCATTTGAAGTATTCCGAACCAAAAGTTTATTTCGGTCAATTGCGATGTTGTCGCTTGAGTTGCCACCTATTGTAATAGATCCGGCGGTAGGTGAGCCCAATGGATTATAAGAAAGCGTTGGAGAGGTTGTGTCAGGCGCTCCAACAGTAAACTGAATAGTTTTAATGTTACCTATGTTGTTTGAAGTGTCCCAAGTCCATGCGGTTGAGCTAAAATTGCCGGCTGGTAAAATGAGGCTATAAGACCATGCATTGATGCCTGTTGGTACAAACCAAGCCCAGTTTGTGGTCCAAGCGGCGCCATTCCAGTATCGCCCGTTTGAGTTATTGCGTATGAGTAGTTTGTTTCTGTCGATGGCGACGTTATCGTTAGATGTACCGGAGAAATTTACGGGTGAGGATGTCGTTGAGCCTGCCGCAGTTGGTGTATTAAAGGATAGTGTGGGGTTTGTAGAATCATTGAGTGCGGCAACATTATAAACTGCACTTATTGGCCAAACTCCTGAGCCGGAATACGCACTATTACCAAAACTATCGACTGCTAAAGCGAAGAATTCATATGAACCGACAGGTAGCGTCACGCCTATATTCCAGTTCGTTGAGGTTAAGCTAGTGTTTGTGAGGGTTGCAGTAGTAATTCCTACTTCAACTCCATTCGAATCTACAATAGGGCCAAATCCGTCTGATTCAAAATTCCACCAACTTCCATCGCTAGTGCGCCGCACAGCTATATTCACGTCGCTTATACCAAGGTTGCCACCGTTTGTGGCCGTACCTTGATAGTTGGTTATCGTGTCTACTGTTTCACCTACGGTCGGGACGGAAATAGACGTTGCAGGAATGAAGTTTCCGTCGCAAGTATTAGCAGTGCTAAATGCATTCAAAAAAGCGTCTGCTATGTGTGCCTCTCCATTGGCTTTGGGGTGTACTCCGTCCGTTTGCATCATCGATTGTTCGTAGCCGGAATACACATCTGTAAGTATGACTTGAGGATTGTTTAAGTTGTTAATGGCGTTAGTTAGTTTAGACCTTAGTTCAATGATTCGATTATTAATGGCAGTGTTGGAATACCAAGGGATTACATTGGCGACAAAAATGACGGCATTGGGGTTGGCATTGGGGTTGGTATTTGTATTTAGGATTCTGTCGATGATGGCCAAAATATCCGCAACAGCGCTATCTGGTGAATACCCATTGTTAGGGGCAATACGCATGTCGTTGGAACCCAAATGAATTAAAACTACATCTGGTGAGTTCAGGTCCATCATTGTATTGATGCCCGGGTTTCCGTTAGCGCCAATTCGGATGTTGTCAGCAGTACGCGAAGAATAACCTTCGTGTTTGCCACCGTAGACAGAAGGTTCTTGGTTGTCGGTGTGAGTTGTGGATCTGCTGCCGACCATTTCAAAGTTGCAGTTGTCTAGTTGTAACTGCTCAGTAAACTCTTTTCTGTAGCTTGGGGTGCCAGAGCCATCCGGTGTGTAACCCTCTGTTATGGAGTCGCCCACCGCCATTATTTTCAATGGCGCTGCGATCGAGGTGGAGCTTGCAAAAAGACTGGCTGCAAGTAGGGCGGCGGAAGCGGAGATACGTAAATTGAAGGTCATTTCTTTTCCTGGCCAGCGTCCTTGTGGCGTGTGTTGAAATTTAGATAGTTATATCGAACTCATGAAGGTCCATCCTATGGTTCGAAATAGACAAAGATAACATGGTTTTATGTGATGACAAAATAAATTATGTGCGTGACATAATATTGGGTTCTCGCATGTTGGGCTACCTTTACAGTACGGACTTTCCTCGGCACTTAGCGTTGTGGCACAGGTTCGCCCTTAAATCTTCTGTTGTAATGCTTTTGAGGAACCTGGCTGGCGAAACCCTAGTTTGATTGATTGAGCGAAAGCAATTTGCTAATAGACTGCTTGAGCTTAGTTTGAGGTTATCAATTGTAAATTTGTAACTAGTATTCAGCGCAATATTATTTCCTGAATTCCATGCCCATGCTGTGGCATTGAAATTACCCGCAGGTAAGTGGACTTCATATGATTATAGATTACGCCATTGGGCTTAAGGTGTAGTTGAAATATTGTATGTTTTTGCGGTGCTAATGCCGTAATTATTAGAGGCGTCCCACGCCCATGCGATAACGGAGTACTTCCCTGCGGTAAGTGTAATTTGATATGACCAATTTTCAGAGCCATTGGGCTCGAACCAAGCCCAGGTATTGATCCAAGAGGAACCGTTCCAGTATTTCCCGGTACCAGTATTTTTTATAAGTAGTTGGTTTCGTGTAATGGTTCCTTCGTCAGTGGCAGTGCCTACAATAGTAATAAGCCCAGGTACATGATCTGAAGTAAATGGAGTTATATTAACGATTGGGCTTGTTGTATCTGGAACAGCTGGAGTCTCAACAGAGAAAGACGTTGTTGCACTGTGACCATGATTGTCGGCAGAGTCCCATGCCCAAGCGATAGCAGCGTAATCGCCAGCTGGCAGTATGATGTTATATGACCAATTGTCTGTGCCACTGGGTTCGAACCATGCCCAATTGCTGATCCAAGAGGAACCGTTCCAGTATTCGCCAGTGCCAGTATTTTTTATAAGTAGTTGGTTTCGTGTAATAGCACCATCGTCAGTGGCAGTGCCTGCAATAGTAATAAGTCCAGGCACATTATTGGAAGTAAATGGAGTTATATTAACGATTGGGCTTGTTGTATCGGCCGGAGCTGGAGTCTCAACAGAGAACGACTTTGTTGCACTGCGTCCTCTATTGTCGGCAGAGTCCCATGCCCAGGTGATAGCGGCGAAATCGCCAGCTGGCAGTGTGATGTTATATGACCAATTTTCTGTGCCACTGGGTTCGAACCATGCCCAAGTATTGGTCCAAGAGGAACCGTTCCAGTATTCGCCAGTGCCAGTATTTTTTATAAGTAATTGGGCTCGTGTAATAGCTCCATCGTCAGTGGCAGTGCCTGCAATAGTAATAAGTCCAGGCACATTATTGGAAGTAAATGGATTTATATTAACGATTGGGCTTGTTGTATCTGGAGCAGCTGGAGTCTCAACAGAGAAAGATGTTGTTGCACTGCGCCCTCTATTGTCTGTAGAGTCCCATGCCCAGGCGATAGCGGCGAAATTGCCAGTAGGAAGCGTGATGTCATATGACCAATTTTCTGTGCCATTGGGTTCGAACCATGCCCAAGTATTGGTCCAAGAGGAACCGTTCCAAAATAGTCCAGTGCTTTTGTTTTTAATGAGCAATTGAATACGTGTGACGGCAACATTGTCGCTGGCAGTGCCAGATATAGTAGTTAATTCTGGAGCTACACTAGGGTTGAGGGGATTTACTGTGATGATCGGAGTTGTAGTATCTGATGCCAGTGTAAACGTCATCGTTTCACTACGTGTTCTATTATTTGAAGAATCCCATGCCCACGCTATGGCAGCGTATTCCCCAGCGGGTAGCTCAAGACTGTAGGACCATGTGTTAGTGCCAGTAGAATCGAACCATGCCCAGTTAGAAGTCCATGCCGTACCGTTCCAGTGTTGTCCAGTTGAGTTATCACGAATTAAAAGTTTATTTCGATCAATTGAAACGTTATCTTCAGATGTGCCAGAGAGGGTTACCGTACCAGGCGCTAGTAAGTCGATGGGGTTAATAGTGATCGTAGGTGGTGTTGTTTCGGGATTTTCAACAGAGAACTGAATGGTTTTTTTGTCACTAATATTGTTTGCGGTATCCCATGTCCAAGCTGTGGTCGAGAAATCCCCAACGGGTAGAGCGACACTGTAAGTCCATGAGCTAACGCCAATTGGCTCGAACCAAGCCCAATCAGTGGTCCATGTAGATCCGTTCCAATATTGTCCGTTGGATTTATTGAATATTAGTAATTTGTTTCGATCAATAGCGTTATTGTCAGCGGCGGTGCCTGAGATCGTAACAGGTGATGTTGACGTTAGAAGCATTTGGTTCGGGGTTGGGGTATCAATATTCACTGTGGGATGAACATCGTCGATAGTGGGGATTTCATCAACGAGTATGTCTATCTCCATTTGGTTCCACTTGTAGTGCACGGAGTGACTGTTGCCTTGTGCGTTGCTCATGGCATCTGACCAGATTAATGTCATCTTTTGACCGTCAGGGCTGATCCATTTAGGTGATAGTTTTGGTTGATAAGTCCTGTTATCAAAACTATCGACAGTCCATTCCTCATCATAGAAAAACTGTGTCCATGGGCCATAGGGGTTTTCTGAGTACCATAGTCCAAGACTACCCGTTTTGGTATGCATCCAATCGTCATAGTAGTCTTCGGTTGAGTTGGTGAGGCTGTTACCTGCGTACGTGCCACCATTGGCCATAACATAAAGTTGTAGGCCTGGGTTCCATACAACAGATGGCAACCAAGAATACCAACCAAAATATTCACCACTGGAATTTTGTTCTGGAAGTGTCAAGTTTGGTTGGCGTGTTTCTATGTCAGAACTCCACTGAGCGGTGCCGTTGTTCCAACCGCTAAAGTATTGCCATGCGCTGCGTAGACCGACTTGTTGTTCGGGCACGCGCGCTAGTGACAACTCGTGAGAACTAGCACCTTCGGGTGAATAAACATAAACGTACCCGTCTTGGGATGCGCTGTGATCTTTGCCGTTCTGCACAAATGCGGCAGTACTAAATGGGTAGCCCGTTTTGCCATTGCCAGCTTCGCCGTATTCTTCAAAGAAGAACATTTCTTCATCGCTTAAAAGTTGGCTTGCTGAGTCAGTGGGTGATAGGTATCTATCTTCGTCATATTGATTAACTCTATACCAAGAGGCACCGTTGTCGTAAGAGCGTAGCAATTTCATGCCACGGAATGGTCCTACTGACCAGTTTTGTCCTTGTGTTTTTGATACTAGCGAATATAAAACACCATTGACTGCATTGACGCCGTAAGCGAACCATCCGTCACCGTCACGGTGGAAGAGTGGGTAGCCTGGAATGTCTTCTTTGGTGAAAGAGTCTGCTTCACCGCTTATTCTGTATAGTCGGCTATGGTACACGGGTGGGCCAGTGGTACCTGTCCAGTCACCATCATCCATTGCGGTGATAACGGTATCGTCAGCAGCCCATGTTTGGCACCAGTTGTCGCCGATGCGTCCAACACGCTGGAGTGTAGAGATATTAAACTCCACGCCTGTTGGTGTGTATTCTACGGTGTTAGGGATTGTTGGATCGCAAGCGTCACCTATGCCGTTGTTGTTGCTATCAGTCTGGCCTGGGTTACTGTCCGTTGGACAATTGTCTATGTGTCCGCTGATGCCATCTGTATCAATGTCGTTATCTGGGTCAAGTGGAAAAGGATCATCTGAATCTGGCGTCCCGTCATTGTCCGAATCAGTAGGTGGGACGACGTTGAAACCCCCTAACTTTAAGATAGATGATTCAGACACTACTCCTTGATCGTTTATAACTGACAGCAGATAAAAACCAGGTGGTGCGACCAAGTTGCTTGCTGGTGTATCTATGGTAAGTGTTTGATTAGATTGTGTGAAGCTTAATTCAATGAATCGTTGATCCATGTTGAATGAATGTGTTGTGGAACTGGAACGAACCAAGGTTACTCTAGTTATGTTTTGCCCCGCGGTAACAACTGTGGTGAGACCTGTGTTGTAACCTGCTGCATCCTGAACCCATTCAATTTCCGGGCGGGTAGCTAAGTTCCCGTTGCTATCAAACAAGTAGGGCGGGGTATAGAACTGAGCGTTATGTTGGATTTCAGGTCCTGGGTTTCCCCCACCACCTGAAAAGATGCGACCATCAGGCAGCAGTACTGCTGAAGAATGGTAAAGTCTTGGTTTTTCTTCGGCATCTACTTGTGTCCAGGTATCTGTAGCGGGATCCCATATTTCAGACGTATACGCAACGCCTTCATACTTGTTGTTAACTGTTGATCCGCCGTTAACGAGTACCTTCCCGTTTGGTAGAACGGTAGCGTTTCCCCAATGTCGTTGGTAATTCATACTAGAGACTTGGGTGACTACTGGTGTATTTCCATTGATATCTATTACTATGGCGCTATTCAAAGCATCTCTACCGCCTGTAGTGTTCCTAACACCGCCGCCAATTTGAAGAATTTTGCCAGTTTCAAACATAACAGCAGATGATGTAACGCGGCTTGGGTATTCGTCGGGGAGTTGACTAATAAATTCAATACTGCCAGTGCCATTGTTAGCATTTGGGTCAAGCCAGAACATCCGATCTTGTGCAATGCCGAACGCTTTACCATTGGGTGCGGCCCAAACTCTAGGATAAAAGTAACCGCCTTCCTGCCCGAATAAAGTTGTGGAGTCGGCGCCAGTTAGTGGTCGCCAGCCAGTGTCTTCGTTATAAATTTCTGGTGTTGTGGCGTGAGTTGAGTAATCGTATGTGCCGCCAGTGACAAGCACTTCACCGTTAGACAAAACAGTGGCGGTTGGGTACCACCGTTGTGACTCCATTGAATCACCGCTGCTTAGCGTTTGTGTCGATGGATCATATAGAGATAAAAAATCATTGGCGCTAACGCCAGTTTGGAAGTCGTCGCCGCCGGCGATTAAAACATTACCGCTGCCTGGCAGGGTAACGTTGGCTGCGCAGAAGTAGTCATGGCCAGTTTGAGCTACCGTGTTATGACTGTTGGTAAATGGATTCCATACATCATAGTCTTTGCCGCCTTCACCGTCAGCTGCGCCACCGGGAACTGCGCCAAAAGTAAGTAATTCACCTGAGGATGAAACTATTGCATGTACGGGCAGAACGGGCCAAGTAGATACAGATGACCACTGCCCATTAATTTTAGGTGTATCGTTTTCTTGTGCCGCTAATTGCGATGTAAAAAATAGTTGCGTTACTAGACACAGTAGGCTAGTGAAGCTGATGACGCGGTGGGTGAGTTTTAAATCCATTTGTTATTTCATCCTTTTCCTTTCTCAAACTATAGTAGCCATTTCCTAATTTGGAATGCCTCTAGTACTAATTGATGACTATTTTCCTCAACTTTTAGGGATATATAACCTCAAATAATTAACTAGTGCCCATCCATAAAGGGCGCGTAGCGAGGTTGTCACAAGGGCTAAGAGATTTTGCATACTACATGTAGGCGTTTAGTCATTCTTAAATAACTACATGTAGTCGGTAAAAGATCGCGTGCTTGTGGCGACCGCAGTAGCGTTCGTTTATGGATGGGCACTAACTAATAGCAGTGCGTCCAGAAATAGAGTTCTTTTAGGGCGCTTACGCGTTACGAAGCAATATGCCCACAACCAGTAGATTTCTCCGTCGAGCTTTAATAAGTACTACTGAGAAATGTGGACTGCATAGGATGTGGCTGTTTTGTCTTTGATCATTAGTGGTATGTTTGACCTTGCGGACTTGGGTTCGTCGTTTGTCTCCATTTGTTCTACTATCAAGCTGTGCGTAGCCCGCCCATTTCCCACTGGGCCAGTGCTTAAATCCGTTGTCTAGTTATTGAGGTCACTACTTTGGTAAGGAATATTTCCTCGTTGCTTCAAGGGGCATTAATGGTGAAGCGGTATGTGGTGCTCTTTCCTCGGTTATTGTTAGAATCCCAAGCCCATGCAACGGTTGTGAAGTCACCAGCAGAAAGTATGATGTCATATGACCAGTTGTTACTGCCATTGGGTTGGAACCAAGCCCAAGCATTTGTCCAAGAAGAGCCGTTCCAGTATTGACCAGAGTTAGTATTTCTGATGAGTAGTTGGTTTCGAATAATGCCTTCATTGTCATTGGCAGTGCCTGCAATAGAAATTAGCCCAGGTACTTGAGTAGATGGTAGAGGGTTGATACTAACGATTGGGATTGTAGTGTCAGTCGTTTCAACAGAGAACGATAACGTTGCACTGCGTCCATGGTTATTCGCAGAATCCCAAGCCCAAGCTATGGCGGCGAAGTTACCAGCCGGGAGTGTGATGTCATATGACCAGTTGTTAGTGCCATTGGGTTCGAACCATGCCCATGCATTTGTCCAGGAAGAGCCGTTCCAGTATTGGCCTGTGGTAGCATTTCTTATGAGAAGTTTGTTGCGTGTAACGATTCCATCGTCAGTTGCGGTGCCTGCTATTGAAACGAGCCCAGGCTGATTGGAAGTAAGTGTATGTATATTTACGATTGGGCTTGTTGTATCGGTTGATTGTTGTTTTTCAACAGAGAACGGCAATGCCGCACTGCGTTGAAGATTGTTCGCAGAGTCCCATGCCCATGCGATGGTTGCAAAATTTCCAACAGGTAGCTCGATTTCGTATGACCAATTATTTGTTCCAATAGGTTCGAACCAAGCCCATTTAGTGACCCAGTTAGAACCCTCCCAATATTGATCGGTGATTGTATTTTTAATGAGTAACCGGATTTTTGATATTGCTCCAACGTCAATGGCTGTGCCGGAAATAACGGTTAATCCTGCTGTTAGTTGATCAAAGCTAAATGGGGTAGTGTCTATTTTTGGTGGTGAGATATCAGTCAGACCAAAGGCGCGACCATCTACTTCAACTGAAAACGTATTGATAGTTGCCGTATAGGGTAGGTCTGCAGTGTTGTTTATTTGCGGCTCTATGCCTAGTTCCACGCCACCTATTGCACCGCCAGCCGCAAGCATTTTGGGGAACGGGTTGTAGAACCTGTGGTTTTCAATTTCAGGGGTAGATGGGTTTTCTATGTTGGTAACCCAGGGAACGTTGGCTGATTTAAGGTGGGCTTCCAGTTCGGTTAATGTGTAGTGGAGAAATTCATTCCATGGGAGTTCTATTTCTCCTTCACTTGTTAGGTCCATAGCTGGAACTTTGCTTGAGTTTGTTTCACGGCTGAATATTACGATGGGTGCTTTGTAGTCTTCTCCGTACCAGATGCTGTAGTCATAGTCGCCTATGGTGACTGGTAGTAGGTCTGCGTCGTCTATGCCGTCGTTGTTGTTATCTATGCCGCTTGAATAGATGCCTGGTTGTGGTTGCTGGTTTGTGCCAAAGTTTACGTGGGAGTCGACATCGAAGTGATCATCTATGCCGTCGTTGTCTGCATCTTTGCCGCTGTAGTTTTCTGTGAGTTGGTTCTGGCCTGGGTTGCGGGTGGCACCGCTTATGTCATTAGGGCTTAGTGCGCCTACGTGTACCATCATTTCTAGGAGGGTGTTGTCTAGCTGTGAATAGTTGCTGTGCCCCACGCCTACTATGTTGTTTAGTGTGTTGGCTATTGGTGCACCTGTAACTATATTGTTGCCAATGATGTCTGCATTGGCTGCGGTATCGTAGAACCATGTTTCAAGCATTACGTCGCGTTCTGCACCTATTATGTTTTGCTCGTCAATATCTACAGTGACTACTATTTCTGGTAGTGCGTTGGTGAATGCGGGTAAGCCAACACCTTTTACTTGTGATACATATTCTAGGTTTGCAAATTCGAATGGTTGGCCGTTTGAGCTTAAGTTGTTGGCTTTTACTGGCCATTGGTGTTCTGCCGGTAGACTATAGTTTTGGTAGTAGCGAAAAGATGTTTCGTAAAGGTTGCCAAACTTAGTGCCCACAATGAATTGTGGATAGCCTTTTATTCGGGTGTCGTCATCACGACCTATGTCACTTATTATGGTGGCGGTTATTTTGCCGTTTTCATCGCGGGGCTTTACACAAACAGAAAGAAACTCCATGCCGTCAAAGTAGGGTGGGTCTATTGCGCCGCTGTCAAAGAAGTTTGCAGAAATAACGGTGCCGGTAGATTCATTGATAACCACCGGTGTGCCACTGGTGTTTGGTATAGAAGTGCCTGTAGTTTCGTATTCGCACCCGACTGATATATTACTATGGTTCTTGCTGGTGTTGTCTGCGGCATCTGTACTTTGGGCCACAACAGAGAAGTTGCCACTAGGTAAATCTAAAGTGTATGACCAATCTTCGGTGCCGTTGGGTTCGAACCAAGCTGGTGAATTAGTCCATGTTGAGCTGTTCCAGTATTGTCCTGTGTTGTTGTTTCTAATGAGCAATTGGTTTTGTGCGACGGCAGTGTTGTCACTGGTATTGCCAGAGATCGTTATTGTTCCTGGTGCTAACTCGCTGCGGCTAATTGGGTTAATGACTACTGTAGGTGCATCAGTGTCAACACTATATTCAGCGCTAGTAGGCCAAGAGGAAAGGTCCTCTACAAGCTCGGTGTTGTTCCCTGCGTTATCTATCGCTATGGCGAAGAACTTATAGTCCCCAGAGGGTAGTGTTGTAGTGATGCTCCATTCATCGTTGTGTGCGGAAATATTGGTTAGGCTGGCTCTGGTAATGATGCTTTCGGTGCTGTTCGAAGTATCTGGTCGGAAGGTACCGTCGGCAAAGTTGTGCCAATCACTGCTGTTTATATCTTGAATTCTTATGAGTACTTCAGCAATGCCAGAGCCACCAGCGTCTATTGCATTCCCTGTAAATGTGGTAGTGGCTTTTATGATGCTCTCAGTGGCGGGAGTGAATATAGAGGTCAGTGGCGCTGCTAAATCTATACTTGGCGCTGTATTAGAGACTAGGTAAATGGTGTTGTTTTGTTTGCTGGTGATATACACCTCACCACTAGGGCCTTGACCGAACCGGATATCTGCGCGTTCTGAGTTCGGGGTGTACATTGATGAATCATCAATTACATCTAGCATTGAATTTTTTGCTAGTGGTGCGGTTGATGGATCGTTGTCGTGATCGTACATTACGTTGGCACGGTAGACGATTGCTTGTGTCAATGTGTGTGGATCACCGCTAGTGATCGCTGATTTCATTTCATTAATGTTGCTGTAATAGATTTCCCCTTTGGTTGCGAACTCGCCAAACAAGTATTGGCCTTGTAAGTCGGATCCGTTCTCGACGGTATAGCCACCGGCAATTGCTATGTTTTCGGTATAGGCAGGGTCGTGAAGAAGTTGCGCTGCTGGATAGGTATAACCGAACTGTGCGTCATCGTCGGGTAGTGCACTAATTCCATCGCCGCGCGTGCCGGCTAAATGTATGTACGTTCCTTCGCGTTCCTTCCAGCCATAGTTTGCGCCACGGCTGATAATATTTATTTCTTCTACATTGCGGTTGCCAATTTCTGCTGAGATGAGTAATCCGTCAGTGGTAAACGACAAGTTATGTGGATTGCGTAATCCTAGTGCAAACACTTCATCTAGCATGTTGCTATTGCCGACAAAAGGATTGTCTGCTGGTACAGAGTATGGGGCTGTAGCGTCTGCTAGTGGATTAATACGCAGTATCTTGCCGAGTGCGTCATTGTTATGGCCGCCGATAGGGTCGGTCCAGACCCCACCTTCGCCGTGTGCGATATACAAGTTGCCATAATCAGTATCAGTGGGTGTTGCATAGGGGTTAAAAGCAATTTGCTTAATTACGTGTGGCCCAGGCAGCCCAATGCGTAATACTTCACGGGGTGTGCTCAGTATGCCTTGTGCATCCATTGCCCATTCGGTAACAACGCTGTCTTTATTTACTGGCGTGGCCACATCGCTTAGGTATGGATTTCCAGCTCCTACTCGCCTTTGCAATTGCGATGTATAAAAAAGCCTGTTGGTACTGAAATTGGGATGAAACGCAACAGATCTAATTCCCCCTTCTACGAAGTCACCGGTTACCAATGTTCCATTTAGGCCGGCTGCGAGATCAGCCCATACGGTGGTTTGTCCTTCTTTGATTTCGTAGATGAGTCCTTCAAGTGAGGCGACAGCAAAGAGTTTTCCAGCGGCATGAGTCATCATGTTCAAGCGAGCCGTTTTACCATTAGCCCTTGGTGGTACAGTTGCGAATTGGCGTACATGAACTTCTAGTTCACCTTGAACTACTCCGTCATCTCTAGTGCCAATTTCAGCATTATCCACTATTTCGCCAATGCTAAATTCGCTTGTGTTTGAAACAGAGTAGTTGTTGTTCTTGTCGACAGGGATAACCGTCAGTCTGAAGTTTCCCGTTATAGAACTTTCGTAAGCTAGAAATTTTTGAACAGTTGGGAAGTTAGTGGTTACAGACCAGTCTCCATTAGCGTCTAATGTGGCCGGTATAACTGTCCAGTCAGTGTAGTAGTTACCATCAGCATCCAGGTACTGATTGTTGCTGATGTCCATTATATTTATAAATACGGATTGAAGGCCGGAGCCTGCGTTATCAATAACGGTGCCTGAGAAGGTGTGATCGCCTTGAATGTTTTGGTTTTCAGTTGGGCTTTCAATTGTCGCTGTGGGCACGGCTAATTCAATAGGAGTTAGCGTGTATTGCTCGTATGAATAGTAGTTCCATCGTTGATTGGTATTACCGTAATCTTTCCATTGGATAATGTCGTTTGTTTGTGCGTGAGAATCGATTACTCCATTGACTAAGCCGCTACTGGTATAGATTGCTTTGCTTGTGTCATTATCTTCAATTCGGAACTGTTGCTCGGCGCTATTGTCACAGTTTTGCTGTTGTAGGCTTGCGCCATTTTTGGTTGAATTGTTTGGTACTGTTAAGCACATACCACTGTGTTCTACCTCTAGCGTATAGGTGCTACTAGTGTCTTCGACTGGTACAAAATAAATACGCTGGTGCGCGGCATCGTTTTTACAATTTCCTGAGTCGGCGTTAGCACCTTCGCTTTGGTTGGCGTCGGTTATTTCAATGCATTGGTCTGTTCGTACGTTTTGAAGCTGCGCTATGAACGCTGGTTCTTGTGCTTCTAGGTTATTAGTATCTGTATCGACTAATACATCATTAGTTGGTGGGCCTGGGACAAAAGAGTCACAGGCATCACCCAGTCCGTCTTTGTCGGTGTCACTTTGATTCGGATT
Source organism: Laminaria ephemera (assembly GCA_036873875.1). NCBI lineage: Eukaryota > Phaeophyceae > Laminariales > Laminariaceae > Laminaria > Laminaria ephemera. The sequence continues at coordinate 28,188 of JAYJMJ010105101.1, read as the reverse complement.
GGTTTCGTTGGGGCAATTATCTATTTGTGCATAGATGCCGTCAATATCGTTATCATGGTTTGTATCAATCGTCGGCTCAGCAGCTTCGCCTATATCAGTGATTTCGAACCTGTCAAAATTTGGAGCGCCAGGGTCAGCTATAGACACAAGCCGAATGGTATTTAGCCCGGCTTCTAATTCAAGGGTGAAAAAGACTTCTTCCCAATTTGCCCAAGCGCCAGTTGATGGAAGGGTTATTGAGTCAATCGCAGTAGTACCATTGACTTCTATTCTTTGCGGGCTGGAGCTAATGGCGAATGCATACCGTAAAGCCACCTCGTAACTGCTCGTAGCATTGGCATTAAAATCTAATTCAAACCATGTTCCTGCGGTGTTGCCATTATTTACGAAGCCACTGCCACTGAATCCTTCATGATTGTTGTTGATCCAGCCTCCGTTCCAGCGTTGAGTTTCAGCTTCAATTACAACTGATTCTTGTGGTGTTGAAGCTGTAGCTTCACAGGCGTCACCTTGTCCATTATTGTTACTGTCAGTTTGGTTGGGGTTGCTGATATTTGGGCAGTTGTCTATGTGCCCACTGATACCATCGCTGTCGGCATCGTTATTTGAATCTAGTGGGAAATTGTCTTGTGAATCGATAATGCCGTCACTGTCGCTGTCAGCGTTTGGATCAAGAGACAAAATCCATTCTTCTAGCACTGCTAAGCCTTTTTCATCTAATAAGGTCTTTGACAATGGCGGCATGGCGAGATCACCGGTTTGGTTGACTCTGTGATAAACCATAGACGACGCTGGGCTACCCGAAACGACTACAGCAGCATTGGGTATTTCATGTGAGCGGAGCAGTTCACCGTTGATTAATCCTTGTTCTGCAATAGGTGTGCTTAGCCGTGCATCGAAGTTGGCGTTCACACCACCCGGTTGGTGGCAATAACTGCAGTTGGAATCAAGATAGCTACGGGCACGGTCTTCAATTAATGCAGAAGCATTGGCAGTGGGGGTTGCAGTTAGAGCATTGGCTATGACAGATGCTGAGTTTATAGCGGGTGATAATAGGCCCAGCGTATTGTAGGTATCTAATTGGTTGCCGGTATGGCCGCTGTTTGGGTTGGTGTAGTCACGGTTGAGTTGTCGAGTGTTGGCGCCTAATACACTGCCTGCGACGCGGTTATGGCAAACCATGCACTCTGTACGAGACGGGTATTCCCACGTACGGTCTATGGGGCCGTTATCGGTATTTTGTGTGAAGTTATAGCTGCTACTTTGCCCTGTTTCTAGTGTTGCGTCAGTGCCTGCTGAATTCCAACGATAAGTTACACCATAGTAGCCATCTTCTCCGTGCACTAAAAAGCGTGTTTCAAGGGGGAAGGTATCTTCTGGGTATGAGGTGTCGGTGGCCATCTCGAAGTGTTTGATGAACACGGTGCCCAACGGGAATTCCCAAATGCCTTCTTCTGAGTAACTGATTTTTTCTGATTGGGTGTCGTATGTGCCGTCGTTTGGAATGCATACCCAGCGTGACTTTGCGGCTCCATCTGACCAAAATGGTACATTCAGATCATAGGGTATGCATCCGGAGATGGGCGTCATTGATGTTAGGTCAGTAAATGCTCCTACATCAGATAGATTGGCAGGGAGTTCGTTGTTGTTGGAAATAGCTCGATCATATATTTGAACTGTTCCATTGGCGTTCTGTGCACCAGCAGACTTGGCCATTAATATTCGGCCTGATCGATCTAGTAGGTGTGCGTTGATGCCGTCCGAATAACCTGCAGATACGGTTCCGAGTTGCGCTACTTCATAATTTCCGTTGTTCTGTTCAATGGTCCAAAAACCACCGCTGACCCAGTCGGAGAAAAGATACTTGCCGTATAGTTCTGGGTATAGTGGGCCGCGATAAACTCCGGCTCCGATCGGTGCTTGTCCTACGTCTGGGCCATAGCTCCAGACTGGGCCTTTTTCAGTGCCGGTTGAGAGTTTATGATTGGGGTTTGGCCCTGTGATGTCACCTTCTTTAAAAGGCCATTGATAGTTGCCACCTTCTACGATGAGGTTGATTTCTTCTCTAAGGTCATCGCCGACATCGGCTAGCCAAAGTTCAGCAGTTAAGTCATCGAAGGCCATGGTCCAAGGGTTACGTAGACCATATGCGTAAAATTCTTCTAGCAGTGACCCACTTGGATCAAGGAAAGGGTTGTCATTCGGTATATAGTAGTTTTGTGTGAATGAGTCTGGCCAGTGGCTGCCGTTGTCTTGTGGAGATGCGATTGGATGTTTAGGCTGTCTTCGGATGGGATGGCTTTTGGTTGGATCTTTGTCTACATCTATACGAAGAACGCCGCTCCAGAGTCCCCCGTCTAGTCTTTGAGTGCTTGCTTTGGTGTCTTCGATACCACAGCACCCTGGCGTTTCGTCGCCGAGACTTAAATACAGGAATCCGTCTGGGCCAAATTCTATGTTCTGGCTAGCGTGTGCGGTGTGTCGATCATACTGGCTTATTAGCACTTCTTCTGAAGATAGATCTAGCGATTCATCAACAATATTAAAGCGTGATAGTCGGTGGTATCCGTTTTTGTTGGTGTCTGAAATTGTGCCGTTATAATCTGGTGAATGCCAGTATGTAAGGTATACAAATGAGCTGTTTGGTGTATCTGTTCCGAACTCCGGATGAAACGCGAAATCCGATATGCCACCTTCACCGTAGCCGGGTACGCCTTGCATAATGGGACTGATATCAAAGTATTCTGTTTTATCCGTCGCACCTTCTTTATTGGTTATTAGGTGGCCCAGACCGTTCTTGCTGACAACAAGCAGTTTGTCTTGAATAGGATGTTGAATAATTCTAACGGGCTCGGAAAAGGTAACAGTTGGGTAGTAATTTCGTTGTGACCATACGCCACCTGTGCCGGGTGATTCGTTTGAAAATATGTTGTTTAGGAATTTGTTAATGGGGTTGGGTTCATGGTATTCAATAACGTCAGTAGCTGAGACGCCGCCTGCCCATTCGATCCCACCGGCAATGTGGTCTAGATAATTTGGGTCTGTAAAGTTGTCTATTACATGACCTACGTTGGTGTAGAAGGATCGGCCACCATCGAATTCGCGGCTCCATGCTATTGGGTGGTCTGTTCCCATTGAGCCACCTGAATATGAAGATTCATCTACCGTTAGTATTACATTGACATTCGCTACTGCACGTGGATTTAATACCCAGTTGTACCATTCATCTTGGAGCGGCCAACTAAGTGGTAAATGTGCTGCCGATGGATGGTTGGGATCTTCAACAATCATTGTGGCTGATTGAATAGAGGGGTGGTCTTGAAAAGTAGCCCCTATCAACTCGTCTGCATACCACACCCAAGATTTTTCCGTAACTGCTGCGGCGTGTATGCCGACGAAACCACCGCCATTTTCGAAGTAGCTTTTAAACGCGGCTTTTTCGGCAGAGTTTAGAATGTCTCCTCTGGTGTTATTGAAAACGATGACGTCGTAGTTCGATAGGCCACTTGCGGTGAATAGGTTCGAATTGTCCGTTGCGTCTACTGTCCAGCCTCTGGCTTGTCCAATTTGTTGCAGCGCTGCTATTCCATCTGGAATCGAGGCGTGACCATTGAATGTTACTTCGACTTCAGAAAATACAAGTACTGTTAGATTCTCTGCAGCTGAGGTTACTGCGGCAGGAGTCTGTGTTGTTGTGATTTGGTTATAAGGGGGGAGGTCGAGGTAGGCTAGTACGTCTTGCTGATCTCCAATTGCTCCATTGCTTGTGAGTCCACCGAGTGGCGACAGCAGTATTAGCAAGCATGTGAGTTTGCAAAATATTGACGTAATTGGATTCAAGCTTCTCTCCCTGAGCAAATCTAATGAAAGGGCGTGCGCAAGAACACGTATTCCTTCGTTATCTCGGAGAGGGGGTAGCAAGAAGCTCACCAGCGAAGGATTTGAGTATGTTCAAATTCCAGATTAGTTATGGTGCTGGTAAATATTGTGCACTGGTTAGTGCAGCATTGTTCAGTTGTGGGTTGGAGGCGTCATTTTTTTTTACACTGAGGGTGCGAGAAAATGTACGTATTGGTAGGCTAATTCTCTGCGGCGTCTGTTGCCATGAAAATATTATTTAGCCATTGGCACGTTGAGGGCTAACTAAGGTGTTTTAGATAAGTGGGGCTAGATTAGGGGTGGCAACCCCATCGGCGGAAATATTTCGCTTCATTGTAGTGTCCGCTTGTAGGTGTTTGGTGGCTTGTGTGATTCGCGCCTGTGGTTGTTCAAATACTGCCCGCCTGTTCGTAAGTGTGGCAGTTCGACGCATGAGCAAGATTTTTGGTATGCCCCAAACAGACTACACGCGACTGATTGGGGTTGTAATGGCCCTAGGATAGCTACCGTTACTAACGGGCATTCATACCACCAGTTATAGGTGTTGCATAGCACGCTAATATTTAGGGCGAATTAATGGTAAACGTAGATGCGGCGCTGTGTCCTTTATTATTGGCTGAGTCCCATGCCCAAGCGATGGCTTTAAAGTTACCTACAGGAAGTGTGATTTGATATGACCAACTTTCTGAACCATTAGGTTCAAACCATGTCCAGGTATTTGTCCAAGTGGAACCATTCCAGAATTTATTCGTAACCGTATTTTTGATGAAAAGTCGGTTGCGTGTAAGGGCCATTGTCATTGGCAGTGCCAGCAATAGTAATCGAGCTGGGGGGTGGATAAGCCAAGTGCCAAATATGTGGTGGTCGCGATTGGGGGCGGAATATATAACTGGCCACGCCAGCGGAGATCCAATTATTGCGCGACACAGTGTAGGGCCTTCGGCTTTCGGGCTGAACATCCCCAGTGATCTGTTGATGAGCACGTCAATGGAAATACCAACAACTGAGTTGCAGGGCTTTTCTTTGGATGTGGAAAATCGCTTGCACACCGATCTGTATAATGCAGCAGGGGGTAATTCACTATGGACTCACCTGAGCCGTGCAAAGTATGGGTTTATTGTGCCCGGTACGGGCACCTATATGACGATTGGTTCGTCAGGTGGCATGAGTCAGGGTTGGGTTACAAGTTAAAGCGTACAGACGGAGAATGCCCAGGCTATTGTTCAAGCGAAATAGCAGATAACTACAACTATTATGGTTATGGAATGTAGAAAACTGGTTACGAGTAAAGTCGGGTGAGCTTGAGCCGCATGAAGTCATGCCGTACGAATATGGAAAGCTCGACCTACCGTTTCAGACGAATGGGGTATTAAACGAGGTGAGTGGTGCATCGTATGATTCGAAAACTGGCTTACTATATATTTCAGTTGCTGATGCAAACGTTGAAAGGTTCAGTATCACTCCAGTGATTGTTGCGTATCGCATTAGTACGCCGGTATTTACAGAGTAAGGTGCGCCCTTAACCTAACTTTTTTACGTTTCGGTGTTTAGCTTGAATTCGTTCTGATCGTTTCAGTTGTAGGGGCGATAAGCCTAAGGCGCATTTCCCAGGTTCATATCCTTTTTTGATACTTATGGTGGATGCGCAAGCTTATCCACCCTAAGGTACGGGTGCTATTTTAGTTTGGGGTGGGCTAGATTTCATTTTTTGATTGGGCTGCTGGAACTTACTGTTGCACCACACAACTGGAGTGATTCTCCCAGCCCCAACCATCGCCGTCGCTATCAAAGCTTTTGTTTGAGCAGGTAGGGTGTTTGCTTGAATTCGTGCCCGACGTTGTGACGGTTTCTGTTTCGGTCTCAGCTTGAGTTATGGTTTCAGTAACTATCGTGCTGTTTACTATGCAGCTGGTTTGGTTCTCCCAGCCCCAGCCATCACCGTCAGGATCAAAACTTGAGTTTGTACAAATAGGTGTTCCGTTTGAGGTGCTGACATTGGTTATCACGTTGCTGACGCTGTCTTCATCTTCTTGGGCTACGGCGGCTGGCTGATCTAGGTTGTCGTCGTCGGTTGTGGGGTTTGAAGCTATGACTGTAGGCGATTCATTGCTAGAGTCAGTTTGTAGTAAAAGCTTCCAGCGTTGGTTGTTGTTGCCAAAATCTTTCCACTGTTGAATGTTGCCGTTGTTGGAGATGCTCGCATCGACAACCTTTGAGCCGGTTCCTGTATTGGTGTAGAGAACGTTCTTATTGCCATCAGCAACTAAGCGGAACTCTTGATGTGTTACACCGGAACAGTTTTGTTGGCTAATATTGGCTTTGTTGGCAGTGGAAGCTCCAGCTACGGTAAGGCAATCTCCACTTTGGTGAGCTTGTATTGTATAGAGGTTTGATGAACCTGCTACTCGATAAAAATCAAAAATTTGCGTAGCGGCATTACCTGAGCACGCTACTGTATTTGCGTTGCCTGACTCAACAATAGCTATGCATTTTTCTGGGCTTACTTGTTGTATCTGGGCTGAAAAATCAATATTTGCAGCGCTGTTTTCTACGTTACCGTTGTTGCTTGGGGGTTCAATTGTTATGACTTCTTCGGAGTCGTTGTTATTTTCGGCAACAGTATTAGCAATGGTAGGTATAGCGGCAGCGACAGAGTTAAAGTCTCCCAGTTGAACTATGGATGACTTTGATACCACTCCGTAGTCGTTTATCACAGACAGCAAGTAGTAGCCTGGTGGTGCAACCAAGTTATTTTTTGGTGTAGTTACTGAGAGGGTTTGGCCTGATTGTGAGAAGCTCAATTCAATGAATCGTTGATCCATATTAAATGAATGTGTTGTGGAGCTTGATCGAACCAGGGTAACTCTTGAGATATCTTGGCCTGCGGTTACAACCGTAGTGATGCTTGAGCTGTATCCCGCAGCCGCCTGAACAAATTCTATTTTTGGGCGGGTAGCTGCTGTTCCGTTACTGTTGAACAAATAGGGTGGGCTGTAAAACTGCGCGTTGTGTTGGATTTCAGGGCCTGGGTTTCCACCACCGCCAGAGAATATACGGCCATCGGGTAGTAGTGCTGCAGTGGCATGATAAAGCCTGGGGATAGATTCAGCGGCTACTTCTGTCCATGAATTATTAGTGGGATCCCACAATTCAGATACGTAGGCAACACCTACGTATTCATTGTTAACTTTGGCACCGCCATTGATTAGAACTTTACCGTTTGGAAGAACAGTGCTGTTTGCCCAGTGTCTTGGAAAGTTCATATCTGGAATACGAGTAATTACCGGTGTAGCTCCATTTATGTCTATAACTATGGCACTTTTAAGTGCATCGTCACCACCAAAGGTTTTTCTGCCGCCGCCTCCAACCTGAAGGATTTTACCTGTCTCAAACATGACGGCAGATGATGTAACTCTACTGGGATATTCGTCGGGGAGTTTGCCAATAATTTCTATGTGGCCATTGCCGTTGTTAGCGTTTGGGTCTAGCCAAAACATTTGCTGTTGCGCAATGCCGAATGCCTTGCCGTTTGGTGCAGCCCAGACTCTGGGGTAAAAGTAACCGGCATTCTGACCGAATAAGGTATTTGATTTCGCCCCAGTGAGTTCGCGCCAGCCTGTATCTTGATTATAAATTTCAGGCGTTGTGGCGTGAGTTGAATAATTGTATGTGCCGCCAGTGACTAGTACTTCGCCGTTGGATAAAACAGTGGCAGTGGGATACCACCGCTGTGATTCCATAGAGTCACCGCTGCTTAGTGTTTGCGTTGACGGATCATAAAGAGATAAAAAGTCGTTTGCTGTAACACCCGTTTGGAAGTCGTCGCCGCCAGCGATTAAAACATTTCCACTGCCTGGCAGTGTGACGTTGGCTGCACAGAAGTAGTCATGGCTAGATTGCGCTACTGTGTTGTGGCTGTTGGCCTGTGGGTTCCAAACGTCGTAGTTTTTGCCGCCCTCTCCGTCGGAGCTGCCACCGGGAACCGCTCCAAACGTGAGTAGGTCACCTGAGGATGAAACAACAGCATGAATAGGAAGGACGGGCCAGCTTGATACAGATGACCAACTACCATTCAGCTGTGGCGTGTCTTGCGCCGTTGATGGCGAAGCAAAAGAGAATATGCAAACTGCACTCAATGTGCGGAAAGATTGTTTTGTATACATTGGCAACGTAACCCTTTTTTGTTGCTAACAACTTGGCTCCTTTTTTAATGTCATTACCGCAATTGGGTGCTTCATTAGGCAAAGGAGCTTCACTGCTCTCCGTCCGTGGTCATGGTGGTTGGAGAATAAATCGACTATTGACCCTAGCATTGTTAATTCCTGGGGGGAATTAATGTTTCGTTATTGATGCATTATGTTTCAAATATGCATCGAAATATTACCACCCAGCGAAGCAATCATTCTGAGTATTCGAATAGCGCATGTTTTGCTTTTGCTGTTGATTCGCTAGGTATCACTTACTGTCAGAAAAAAGAAGCTCAAAGTAGACAGCATTTATCGGCTGGATTCACACTTACGTCTATGCGTTACGCATTGGATAAAAAGCCCTAATGGCTCAGCGGTTGGAGGTTGTCTTGCATAAAATAGGGTCTGGTTGCTCTTCAATTGAGTTCATTTGGAAGGTGGGGCTTGTGGGTTTGTGGTCATCGCAGTAGTGCGCGTAATGGATGTTTAATAATTAGCCTTTGTGTGTGTCTTGAGAGGTTTATTTGACCAGTTGCACAGTCTGGGGTGTTGGTATTATTTACCCTTGCTCGGCCTTTGTCGTGCAGCGCTTAGTCGTCAACTCAAGCTAAACTGTGCTCCAACGCGCTTTCTTAGCAGAATTCGTCACAAAGGCTAATTCCAGGGTTATTTAAAAGATGTAATTCACGATGTATTACTAGTAGTTATAGGTGGTGAGCATATAATGTCAGGACAATTAAAGAGTAGATTATCAGTTATGTTTCAGATCAAATTCACCGCTAAAAATAAAGTAAATAAAGCGGTACTTAGTAGTGTCATTCTGGCAGCGCTAAGCTCTGGAAATGCCATTGCGAATCCAGTTTGTGCATCTTCAAGCAGTGATCAAGACAATGATGGTTGGGGCTGGGAGAACAACGCCAGTTGCGTTGTGCGTGCGAATAGCGCATCACCTTCGGCGAATACAACTCCTACAGTAATTAATAATCAAGTAATCAACTTAAACGGCATTGCTGAGTGTGCATTTGCGTCTAGTGATGACAACAACGATGGTTGGGGTTGGGAAAATAATAACAGTTGCTATGTAGCGACTGGCACTGGCGGTAGTACTGATTCAAACGAACCAGAAACGACTCCAAGCGAGACCTCTACAAACGATGCGGTAACTTTTGCGTCTAATATACCTGCCGGCACACCTTCGTGCTCATCGGTACAGTTTGATGATAACAACGATGGATGGGGTTGGGAGAACAATAGCAGTTGCGCAGTGACTTCTAGTACGACTACAGCAGGCAGTCAAGCAGTCGACACTTCAACGGGTTCGAATACAGTCACCACTGCGACTAATAACCCAACGACGCCTGTATGTTCTGCAGCGGTTTCAGACGACAACAATGATGGTTGGGGTTGGGAAAACAATGCAAGTTGTACAGTAGCAGTTGGAACAACAGCGCCAGTGAGCAACTTGCCATTAAAGGTTATGCCAGTCGGTGATTCGATTACGCATGGTGTCAGTAGCCAAAACTCTTATCGAAAGCCACTTAACACTAAGTTAAGTCAAGCTGGCTGCCAATATGAATTTGTTGGATCGCAAAGCAGCACCTATTTGCATAGCGGATTCATTTCGCCTCATGAAGGTTACACCGGTCAAACAGCTGATGAATTCTTAACAGGTCATACAGATCACGCTGGAACAAACGATGGAATTGCACAGAGCATGCAAAACTATAACCCTGACGTTGTGTTGCTACATATTGGTACCAACGATATGAGACTTGGCCAGAATATCGACAACACACTGTCCGAGATTGATCAGATTATATCTATCATTCATCAAGGCAACAGTTCTGCTGTGGTGTTAGTTGCTAATCTAATTCCGTGGTATCTCGCGGCTGAAAGTTCAGTAGAGTCGCTAGGTACTAAAATAGAAGCCTATGTAGCGCAACTCTCTAATCCACTAGTGAAACTTGTTGATGTAAGAACAGGCTACACAGAAGACATGATGATCTCTGATCGTGTTCATCCCAATGGCACTGGTGATGCACATATAGCTAATGCTTTTTACAATGTGTATAGCGCAGCAGGCTTGTGTAATAACTAAGCGTATCTGTTTAACAACTCTGTACTAGACCAGGGCCGTTGATTAAATCGCGGCCCTTTTTTTATGCTTTGGCTTTGGTGAGTTTTTTCAATATATGGTTAAATTGTAGGTACCTATTTCTTTTCTTGTTCAGTCATAGGCCAATCCATTGCAAGGCGTATTAGGGGTTTACAGTAGGGAAAAACTTGCAGTGTTACAGAGATATTTAGCTTCCAATATCTGCACGGTGGTTAGGGGCTATCTGATAATCGTACTTGCATGTATTTACATACAAAACAAAATGAACAGCTAGTTTCAGAAACTTGATTCTTAGGTGATGGTTTCGTGGTATGGCAGTAGTAGTCTGCCTTTGAACTCAAATTAATCACGTCAGGTTTATTGACTTTCCCCACGTACTTCGTGCAAGCTACATGTGTTGATGCGACGCATAATTACCGAAAGGGGAATGTGCCGTGTCTTGTTCCCCACCAGTGAAGAGAAATTACCTGATGCACAACCTGTGCTTTTGGGTGAATTATTGCGGCTTTAACCAAAAGCCCCTTCGTTTCCTGTCAAGTGCAAGTTAACGCAATGATGTTTTAGCAATTTGTGCTGAAAACTTCTGCCTTAGTTCGGTAGTGACAGGAGTTATGATACTAGTGGTGTGATGAATATAAGTGTCACAGTGGAAACTGTGCTTTTAATGGCCATCTGGAAGTAACAATGAAAATAGGAACGCTGCGCGAGACGTACGCAAGTGAAGCGCGGGTAGCAATGACTCCCGCATCAGCCCTTGAGCTTCAAAAGCTTGGGCATAGTTGTCTTATTGAATCGGGAGCTGGAGCTGCTGCCGGTTACACAGACCAAACCTATATTGACGCCGGTGTAAGTGTTGTTAGCAACGCTGATCACCTGTTCAGTGAGGCTGACGTGATTACCAAGGTCCGACCACCGACTGAGCTTGAGGTGGCAAAGCTTGATTCTACAAAGACGCTTATTTCATTTTTTTACCCAGCCCAAGAAGAGGCACTTTTAAGCAAGGTGACAGCTACCGGCGCTAGTGTGATCGCGATGGATATGGTTCCCCGTATTAGTCGTGCTCAAAAAATGGATGCTTTATCTTCAATGGCTAATATCGCGGGCTATCGCTCCGTGATAGAAGCTAGCAATAATTTCGGACGGTTTTTCACCGGCCAGGTAACTGCTGCCGGTAAGGTGCAGCCAGCCAAGGTATTGGTTATTGGTGCTGGTGTTGCTGGGTTAGCAGCCATAGGAACTGCTCAGTCCTTAGGCGCTATTGTGAGATCGTTTGATGTGCGCCCAGAGGTGGCAGAACAGATTGAATCGATGGGCGCTGAGTTCCTGTTTTTAGACTTTGATGGTGGTGATAACGCAGACGGTGCAACCACTGGTGGTTATGCAGCGCCTTCAAGCCCAGAGTTTCGAGAAAAGCAATTGGCTTTATTCCGAGAGCAAGCGCCTGAGGTAGATATTGTTATTACCACGGCCCTTATACCAGGGCGTGATGCACCAAAACTGTGGCTAGACGATATGGTCAAAGCCATGAAGTCAGGTTCGGTGGTGGTTGATCTTGCTGCAGAACGCGGGGGTAACTGCGATGCCACAGTACCTGATGAAAAAATAGTTACTGACAACGGTGTGACGGTGATTGGCTATACCGATTTCCCTAGTCGCATGGCAACGCAATCATCTGACTTATATTCTAATAATGTTCGCCACATGATCTCAGATCTAACACCTGAGAAAGATGGCGTGCTAAATCACAACATGGAAGACGATGTAATTCGCGGTGCAACCGTGGCCTTTAATAGAGAGCTAACCTTTCCACCGCCGCCGCCTAAAGTGGCAGCTATTGCAAAGCAACAACCCAAAGCGCCTGAGAAAACAGCAGAAGAAAAAGCTGCAGAAGAGGCTGCGGCACTGCGTAAGTCTGGTCAACAGCAAATTGCGTTGTTAGCCGTTGGGGCTGCATTAATGTATTTCATTGGCAGATATGCACCGGCGAATTTCATGCAGCACTTTATTGTTTTTGTGCTGGCAGTGTTTATTGGGTTTCAGGTTATTTGGAATGTTTCTCACGCACTGCACACCCCATTGATGGCAGTGACTAACGCAATTTCTGGAATTATTATTCTTGGCGCTTTACTGCAAATAGATTCCGCCAGCTTTATTGTGACTGCACTCGCATCAATATCAGTGCTAATTGCCACCATTAACATTGTCGGTGGCTTTTTAGTCACGCGCCGTATGTTACTGATGTTCCAGAAGTCTTAAGGCGGGGGTTATTATGCTTACATCTGAATTACAAACCGCAGCCTATATTGCTTCAGCGGTACTTTTTATCTTGTCCCTTGGTGGTCTTTCTAATCAAGAGAGTGCAAAGCGTGCTGTTTGGTTCGGCATCATTGGAATGGCTGTTGCCGTGCTTGCGACAATATTTGGACCTGGTGTCACCATAGGGCCGGTACTACTTATCATGCTTATAGCCGGTGCTGTCATTGGTACTATAGTGGCTAAGCGGGTAGAAATGACTGGTATGCCAGAGCTTGTAGCGGCGCTGCATTCTTTTGTTGGTCTTGCTGCAGTATTTATTGGTATTAACTCAGGTATTAATCCACCAATTCTTGCTACCAATGCTGAAAAAATCATTCATGAAATAGAAGTATTTCTTGGTGTATTTATTGGTGCGATTACATTCACAGGGTCAATCATTGCCTACGCTAAGCTATCAGGTAAATTAGATGGCAAGGCACTGATACTACCTGCTAGGCACTTGCTTAATATTTTACTGGTGGGTGCGTCACTGGTGTTGTTATTCCTGTACGTCAACCACTACGGCAGCTGGACGCTATACCTAATGCTGGTGTTGGCATTGATTCTAGGTGCGCATTTAGTGGCAGCCATTGGCGGTGCAGATATGCCCGTGGTGGTATCCATGCTTAATTCCTATTCAGGCTGGGCCGCTGCTGCCACTGGGTTTTTACTCGGCAATGATCTCCTTATTGTGACTGGTGCGCTGGTAGGTTCTTCCGGTGCGATACTTTCTTTCATAATGTGCAAAGCCATGAATAGAAAGTTTTTGTCGGTTATTCTAGGTGGCTTTGGTGGTGCAACCGGCGCTGCTATGGCGGTAGAAGGTGAGCAAATTTCAATAGATGCCGATGGCGTTGCTACGGCGCTAAATGACGCAGATAGTGTTGTTATTGTTCCAGGTTACGGCATGGCTGTAGCGCAGGCACAGCAATCAGTTTCTGAACTCACCAGAAAACTAAGAGCAAAAGGCAAAAACGTACGGTTTGGTATTCACCCGGTTGCCGGTAGGTTGCCTGGACATATGAACGTGTTGCTGGCTGAAGCGAAAGTACCGTATGACATAGTGCTAGAGATGGATGAAATTAACGATGACCTTTCAGATACTGACGTGGTGATTGTTATAGGGTCAAACGATATCGTCAACCCTGCAGCGTTAGATGATCCCAACTCACCAATAGCTGGCATGCCAGTGCTAGAGGTTTGGAAAGCTAGGCAGGTTTTTGTATCAAAGCGCGGTCAAGGTACTGGGTATTCGGGTATTGAAAATCCATTGTTCTATAAAGAGAACACTCGGATGTTTTATGGGGACGCTAAGGCGTCTATTGATTCTCTGTTGCCAAAGTTGGCGTAGGTTATTTTTTAATCTGCGATTTCAACTTAAGATAGAGTTGTCTTCAAGGGTGATGCTGGCTGGTCCCACACATAGAGCACACGTAGATATCTTGTTGCAAAGTGCGTGGGGCTTTGCCTGCTGCATGGGAAACTCGCAGCGTGAGCAAGGGACTTACTGCTGTGCTAACTTAACTTTATAATTGATCCGATAAAAGCCAAGGTGCTGCGTCAGTGGTTCTATTTGGCAATGATACTTGGTGAGTTGCGGATTCTAAAGTCCCTTGCTCACGCTGCGGGTTACCCTTGAAGAACATATCGTCAAAGGCAGCCCCTGGAGCGGTGCTTTTAGTACTACCTAGCTTTTAAGAATAAGGTTAGAAACCTGATCAAGGGTTGTTTGTTGCGAGGCATCAGTACACGGTTATAAGTTAGCTGTGTAGCCTGTTCGCTTTATATATAAAAGCCGAGGCTACGGTTTGCACCATACAATATGTACTGGTGGTTGAGGGCATTATGTCTGTGACATCGGCCTGTCTACATTGTTTTAACAAACTTAAATGGCTTGAGTATTCTGCAGATATTTCCTTAAATTATAGAGTTACTAAAAAACAATGCCAACATGGAATATAGGTAAACTACGTAGGTGTACAAATCAACTATGTGCTTGAGTTAGCGGTGATTTGTTGTGTAAGTGATTATTTATCTTGTAAGTATTCGTAATTTGTAGTAATTCATTAGGGGTATTTTTAATTAGTTTTCGTATAACTAATTCGAGCACTATCTTTCTTAAAATACAAATCATAAGCATAGTTGGAATGTTGGTTGTGAATATTGCTAGTTCATGCTTAATTAGAAATTCAAAGACTTTGGCAATAGGTAGCTGGATGTCAGTGAATAGAAAATTATTAAAAGTGTTAGCCGAATAAGCTGTGCCCATAAGGCGCAGTGAAGCATCACGTTCTACAATAATAAGAAGGATTGAGGAATTAAAAGAATGGATATGAATAACTTACTAGCATTCATTGAGGTCGCTGAAAAAAAGTCTTTTTCTAGGTCGGCGGTAACATTGAAATTAACCCAGCCAGCTGTCAGCAAGCGAATTGCAGCACTTGAGTCAGAGTTGGCTTCAAGGTTGTTTGATCGTGTAGGAAGAACAGTTCACCTTACTGAAGCTGGCAGAGTTCTGTTGCCGTCAGCGCTCAAAATTAATTCTGAAGTTTCACGAATTGAACATGAGATCTGTAACCTTGGGAAAGAAGTTCGAGGCCGGCTCAGAATTGGTGCTGCGGAAAATGTAGATGTTGATCGCTTAGCGCCATTGTTAAAAATGTTTCGTGAAAAATACCCTGAAGTTGAAATTGATCTTAATTTTGGACAGTCTGAAAATACTCTGACTGACGTAGAGAACGGTATTTTAGATATGGGCTTATGTTCAAGCCAAAGTGTAAGGCACCCTGAAAACACTAATCCAAAACTGCGCAGCATTGAAGTTTGGAGCGATGCACTTAAAGTGGTGGCTGAAAATAAGCATCCCCTAGCCACAGGTATGAATATAAGTGTTCAAGAGCTTGCAGCGTATCCGGCTATTCTACCAACAAAGTCCGCTGTGGTTAGACAATCTATAAATAGCGTATTGGCTAGTAACGATGTGCGTGCAACAGTGTCACTTGAGGCCGCAGACTTTCACACTATGAAATCAATGGCGGCTATCGGTCTTGGTTGGACATGTTTACCTGAGAGTGACATAGATGAGTCTCTTACGGTTTTGCCAGTAACTGATATGAATATCAATTGCTCGGTCGCATTGGTGAGAAGTGCAGATCGAAGTATGTCTAGGGCGGCCCAAGCATTCGTTGATTCGCTTCCAGCTTTATTGTACTAGAGCTACTAACTATATATTTAAATTATGTTGTAGGGCATAAACCGTGAGCTTCACGGTTAGGCGCACAGTTTTACTGGCGCCTTAGGTATTGTGCAAACATAACTGAACTTGTCAGTTTACTTTCTGAGTAATCTGACAAGTTCTGGCACGAATTCGCCGCCGTTGCCATTTTCTACTTGCTTGGTCAGTAGATTACTTACCACTTCTGCAACTTCACTATTGGCGTCAAGGTCTTTGCACATTTGGGTGTAGTAAGCTAGATCTTTAGCGCTGTTTGATAGCGTGAAAACAAAGCTGCCAACATCTTGTTCTAGAATAAACGGTGCCATGCGATCAAGCACAACACTAGCGCCGCCTCCGTTGGCCAGTACTTCATGCAGTATGCTAGGGTCAATGCCTGACTGATTCGCTGCAGCGGCAGCTTCTGCCAATATTGTTGAGAAGCCCAGTGATACATAGTTGTGAAGTAACTTCATTGTATGGCCAGCGCCTACGCCACCAGCGTAGGTAATGTTTTCTGCGAAACTTTTTAACAGCGGTAGTTGTTGTTCATATAAGTTTTTATCGCCACCAACTATTAAGTTTAAGCGTCCCTCTGCAGCTTCTTTTGGTGTTCTAGTCATAGGTGCATCTAGAAACTTAGCGCCTGCATTCTGCACTAGTTCGGCGATCTGTACGGTTGACGCCGGTATGGCTGTGGAGCAATCAATAATAACGGTTCCCTTGTTGATATTACTAAGTAGGCCGTTTTTCCCGATCAAGACGCTCTCAACCTGTGGGCTACCGGTGACGCATATAATAATAACGTCACTGTTGCTGGCTAGGTCTGCTGCTGTTTCATAGAGTTTTGCACCGTTGTCTACTAGATCGCTAACAGGCTGATTACCGGCATGCTGCAGAATATTGATGGGCCAGTTGTTGCTTTGAATATTCAAAGCGATGCCGTGCCCCATTAGTCCAACGCCGACGATAGCGACAGTTTTATTGTTCATACAAGCGTGACTCTATTGCTGTTGATTTCAAGAGTCTATTCTACCGAATTTGTCTTGTTGAGTTTTGTTGTTGACGCCTCTATATTGCGGGTTAGGTGCCAAGGCCGGGTTTTTGGACAATCACTGGTATTGGTCACGGGTGTAGAAAAGTAATGCCTTGAAGAGCCGAATCGGTATGTACCAAACCTTCCGACAATACTAATACTTCACTGTTTTTGTATTGGAGAGCGGTTTGCAATTATTTTTAAAATTACAAACGAAGAACAGTGAAGTCTGTTGCTTGTTGTTAGCTAAGTCAGGCCTCTTAAAAATTCTATTTGGCTATTAGTATTTCTAAGCTAAGTGAACTAATGAAAAGTGAGGGTATTCGTGTAGCTATTTTGACAAGCGCATGTATATTCTAATTTGTAATTGAAGTTTTATTAAGTATAACTTGGTGATATGAATGCCTGATTTTCATCGTTTAGTTGAACGAGCATACCGAACTATCTAGATGGTGATTCAGATGGCGATGGCCTTGATGACTCAGTCGAAAGTGACGCAGATACAGATAGTGATGGTATACCCAATTATCTTGACAGTGAATCAGATGTTGTGGATGTGTCCGTCGACGACGACACCGATGGCGACACAATACCGGATGCGATCGAAGGTGATTCAGATACAGACAGTGATGGTACCCGTGACTATCTAGATACAGATTCCGATGACGATGGTATACCAGACGCCGTCGAAGCTGGCGCTAACGGATCAATACCAATAGATACCGATAGCGATGGAACGCCTGATTATCTTGATACAGATTCAGATAACGATGGCATATTCGACTTAATAGAAGCGCGTATCGTTTTCTATGCCAGTTGCCAAAGTTACGGACGTTCCTTTCAATTGCTTACTGTTTGTTTGATTAGGAGTGCAGGTGTAGGTAGGTTATGTTGTCGTGAGCTGCTTAGCAGGTTTTACAGTTCGGTCTGTGACTTCAGAAAACACTGGGTCTAGTGCAGCAAGGATACGTGTAATGCGCCGTTTCTGGGTGTGTTGACCATTGCTAAGCGCTATTACCCGCTTTGCGTTGGTGCTATATTCAGCGTTCTATTAGTTTGGTCGCGCAACACAGTGGAGTTGTTGCTTTATAACCGCTAGAGGAACTACACATGGCACAGCCATTCTCACCTGAAGAGTATAGCGAGCGCTTATCTCGAGTACGCGCTGCGATGCGTCGCAAAGAATTTGATGTGTTGGTAGTTGGTGATCCCGCCAATATTAACTGGCTCACCGGATATGACGCGTGGTCGTTTTATACACCGCAAATTATGGTGGTTGGGTTGGAATCTGGGCCCACTTGGTTAGGGCGTGAAATGGACGCGGGTGCGGCCGCCTTTACCACTTACCTTACAGACGAACAGGTAGTGCCGTTTCCTGAAGAGTATGTTCAGCAAACTCACTGTCATCCGGCGCAGTTTATGGCTGACTGGATGGTATCGATGGGATACAACGGCCAGCGTATTGCCTATGAAAGCGATGTCTATTTTTTAACCCCAGCTGCTATTGATCATTTACGAGCGGGTCTAGCTAAAAGCGAATGGGTTGATAGCGAGCTTCTAGTTAATTGGGAGCGCCTGGTTAAAAGCCCAGTAGAGATCGTCATGCTGCAACAGGCGGCCGTTATTGCCGGTCTTTCCATGCAGGCTGCGTATGATGGTATAAAGCCTGGTGTCAGGCAAAATGATCTAATGGCTAATGTGCTGGCAGCACAAGTCCGTGGTACACCAGAATACGGTGGTGACATGACTGCTATACACCCGTTGCTTTTGGCTGGTGAAGCGGCGTCAACCGCACACCCTATGTGGACAGACGCAATGCTTGAGAAAGATCAAACCGTAGCGTTTGAGTTAGGTGGTTGCCGCAAGCGTTATAACGCAGGGCTCGCACGCACGGTACATATTGGTAAGCCTCCAGAGAAACTGGTATCAACAGCGTTGGCAGTCAATCAGGGTATGGAAGCCGTGTTAGATAGCCTTAAGGCCGGAGCCCTGTGCTGCGATGTTCACGCGGCATGGCAAGGCGTTTTAGATGTGCACGGCTTAGAGAAGAAAAGCCGCATAGGCTATTCAATTGGCGTGGGCTACGCGCCCGACTGGGGCGAACATACCATTAGTTTTAGACCCAATGATCAAAACGCAGTACCTGAAAATGCAGTCGTGCATATTATTTTAGGCATGTGGATGGACGGTTGGGGTATGGAACTCAGTGAGACAATTCATGTGCGTGCTAATGACGCAATTTGCCTTACGCAGTTCCCACGTGAAGTGCACGTAGTTACGTAGCGCTGCACTCGTTGTATAGGGTGGATAAGCTTGCGCATCTACCGCATTATGTATTTGTAGGGTTCAGGTTTTAAAGCAGCCAAAAAATAGGCAGGTAGAAGTGCGGCAAGCTAGACAAATGGTGGATGCGCAACATTATCCACCCTGCGTATGCATTGTCATTTTTTTTGGTAGGTGTTGGCATTTAATGTTGGGTTGTTTTATCGACAAAGCTAGGTGTGTTTGTTAATCACTAGATAGATGCTGTGATAGTTTCTCAAGAAACTCCAGTCCTTGTTCAAGCTCTTCGATCTCAATATATTCATCCGGCTTATGTGCGCGGCTAATGCTGCCTGGGCCAAATACAACGGTTGAAAAACCTGCATCACTGAAGTAACCGGCGTCACTGCCAAATGAAACGACACCGCGACTGTTTAGGCCTGTAAGCTGGCTTACCAGTGCAGCAGCATCATCTGCATTGGCATCACTTAATGGTGGAACGGGGGCCTCGGTGATGATCTTGATATCGGTATCGGCACTGATGGCCTTCATTTTCGGCAGCAGTTCTTCCATTGCGTAGGCTTCAATAGTAGCAATGGTTTTTGCGCCATCTTCCCCAGGCATGGGTCGAAATTCCCAGTTGAAGTTACACCAGCCTGCAGTGGCGTTGCGCGCCATGCCGCCTTCGATTGTGCCGATGTTAAATGTACTAAAAGGGGGGTCATACGGTGAGTCTTTGTAGGGGTTGGCTGCTAGCTGCGCTCCAATCTGTTCAATCTTATTTATAATGGCAATGGCAGTAGATATAGCGCTAACACCAATGGTTGGGTTACAAGAATGGACTTCATGGCCGGTAATTTCGGTTCGCATTTCATAACCGCCTTTATGGCCGGTGATCAATTGCATTTCAGTCGGTTCACCCACTATAACTTTTGCGGGTTGGTAGGATAGTTGTGACATGCTTTCAAGAAGCACCGGCATACCAAAACCGCCAATTTCCTCATCAAACGTGAAGGCAATATGAATGGGTTTTTTAAATTCTGCTTCTTTCCATGTTGGCACTGATGCTAAAACGCAGGCGAGAAAGCCTTTCATGTCAACCGAGCCGCGACCATACAGCTTATTGTTTTTGCGGGTTAGCGTGAACGGGTCAGTAGCCCAGCTTTGGCCTTCAACAGGCACAACATCGGTATGGCCATTCAATAGTACGCCACCGTCTATTTTAGGCCCTATTGTCGCAAACAGATTGGCGCGTTCACCGGCCGTGTCATAGCTTAGGGTGCTGTCAATGCCGTGATGAGACAGATAAGATTCTATGTAGCTGATAATGCCGTGAGTGGGTAGCCCGGGTAGGCTTTTAAAGGCGACTAGTTGTTCGAGTATTTCAACCGCGGCATCTATCTTGTGGTTGGGCGATTGATTCATTGTCGCTGCTCGATTAGTCTGCTTGCTAGGTTCTGATAACCTAGGTGCTTGATCGCTTAGTATAATGGTAAGGTCAACCCAAGTGCTGATCCGTGTTGCTATGGTGCGAAGCAATATGTTCTGTGGGAGTCGTCTAAATTGATGGGAGAGAGTGTCTGAATGGCGAAGCATAGCGATGGTGGAAAATTGCGTGGCGGGGCGATTCTTGCGCGTGCCTTACAAGAAAAAGGCGTTGAGCATGTATTTACTCTAGCGGGTGGGTTTTGCAATCCGGCGCTTGAGGGCTTCATGGAATGCCAGATGCCGGTCATCAATTGTCCACATGAACAAACCGCCGGGCATCTTGCAGATGGACACACTCGCATCACCCGAAAGCCATCAGTGTGCTTGGTCGGACCAGAAGGATTTGCCAACGCAGTACCTGCCATGCTTGAAGCAGGGGGTGAACGAACACCAGTGATTTTTGTTACCGGATCTTCAACACTTAAGCGCCAGGGAGCGGGCGGATTTAAAGAAATTGATGATGTCGCTATTGCAGCGCCATTGGTTAAATATTCAGTGCAAATTACCGATGGTGATCGGATTTCTGAATTTGTTGACCGCGCATGGAACGCGGCGACCAATGGGTACCCAGGGCCTGTGCACATCAGTCTGCCAGTAGACATTATGTTCTCTGCATGTGATGAGCAAGCGGGTCGCGATGAAAGGCCTTGGAACAGGCAGTCTCGGCCTGCTGCACGTGCATGGCCTGAGCCTGCGGCACTACAGCGAGTGCTTAAATTAATACACGTCGCTGAGCGTCCGGTGATTATTGGCGGCCATGGTATTTGGTGGTCACAAGCTGAGCTTGCACTCGAAACAACTGGCAGTGCGCTGCGCCTGCCGATCTTTAATGTGCCTTATCACACCAAGTTATTAGGTGAGGAATGTGAGGCCTATATGGGGCTTGCAGATTTCCACCAGTACCATCCGTCTAAAGAGGCTATTCAAGAAGCTGATGTGGTAGTGATGATTGGTGGCAGGCTAGACAATCAAATGAACTTTGGTAACCCGCCTTTTTTTCCTAAAGATACAACACTGATATGCGTTAACGGTAGCGCCGAAGAAATAGATTTTAATTATGCTGCAGATGAAATATTGCTTTCAGACCCCGGTGCTTTTTTAGAAGCGTTACTGGGTATTGGCAAAACATGGCCTGACTGGTTTGATCTACAAAGACAACGTCGTGGAGCGTGGGTAGAAGAGTGGGAATCACATATCGCGGCCGAGACTGCCACTGATCTGAAAGCTGGCAATAAAATGCATCCGTTGCAGTTAGGAATTGATGTGCTGGCGGAAATGGCAAGTGATGACTGGCTGGTGTTTGATGGAGGTAATACGCATTTTTGGAATGAGATCGCGGTGAACATGACCGGATACCGTGGCCAAAAATTAGCCGGTATTCTCCACCCAGGTAATTACTCATTGTTGGGTGTTGGTGTCAGTTTTGGGGTGTCGGCTAAAGCTACTCACCCTGAAAGCAACGTTGTGGTGATTTCAGGTGATGGGGCCTTTTTATCAGGTGGTTTATCTATTGAGGCGGCCTTTCAGGAAGGTTTGCCTATAACAGTGGTCATTGATAACAACGGCGGTTTAGATTGCATTAGCCAGCAGCAAGAGCGCTTGTTTGAAAATGGTCAGCACTTCGCTACAGATTTTCGTGATATACCATTCCACACTATGTTTGAAGGCTTAGGTGGTCATGGTGAGTTAGTCACTTGTCGTGCAGAATTACAACCAGCGCTACAGCGCGCCATGGCATCGGGTAAAACCGCTTGTGTGAATGTTAAGTGTCGTGGGGTGATATCACCCATAGTAGCGGCCACTTCAGACAAAAGAGATAAGGCGTCAATTGAATAAGGTAAATACGTAATGGCAAGGCTTACATCTCATGCTTTAGATGGCAGCAACGGAACCCATGCAGGGGGCATAGAAGTCACGCTGGTTAATCTAAATTCGGGTGAGACTTTGCTTAATACTATAATGGATTCTGGCGGTAGATTAGATGAAGCAATTGAGCTTGGCTCTGGTACTGCGTCTGATCGCTATGAGCTGACTTTTAACACTGGTGCTTATTGGCAGAGCTTGGGGGTCACCCATGCGCAAAGAGTTGATGAAATAGTATTGCGCTTTCAGATGCCAGACTCTAACGCGCGTTATCACATGCCGGTAATTATATCCCCGAATAGCTATTCAATGTGGTCATCGCTACCTGAATAGCATTGGATGAAAATTAAGAGCTACTGATATGACTGATGGCTTAAATATGTCGCGCCGCATTAGGCGAACACCCTATACCGACTGCGTCGAAGCGGCAGGGGTTCGAGGGTTTTCGGTAGTCAACCATATGTTGCTACCAAAAGCTTATCAGCCGTCTGTTGAGGAAGACTATTGGCATCTACGTGAGCATGTACAAATATGGGATGTATCGTGCCAGCGCCAAGTGGAGGTTGAAGGGCCCGATGCGGAAAGGTTAATTCAGTGGATGACACCACGTGACATAAGCCGCGCTAAAGTGGGAGATTGTCTTTACGTACCTTTAATTGATGAGCAAGCCGGTCTTATTAATGATCCGGTATTGTTGAAGCTATGCGCTGACAAATACTGGTTATCAATTGCAGATAGTGACGTATTGCTATACGCAAAGGGTTTGGCGCTGGGTGCAAGGCTCAATGTTAAAGTGACCGAGCCAGATGTATCTCCGCTGGCGGTGCAGGGCCCGAAGGCTGAAGCCTTGCTAGTGGAATTGTTTGGTGAACAGCTGCGTGACATTGGCTTTTTTAAATTTGGTTGGGTGAATTTTGCAGGCACCCAGCAGCTGATCGCCAGATCAGGGTACTCAAAGCAAGGTGGTTTTGAAATTTATCTTAACGGTAGTGAGCTTGGTGGCAAACTGTGGCAATTGATCTCGGTAGCTGGAAAGTCGTACAACATCACGCCTGGTTGTCCTAACCTTATAGAGCGAATTGAAGGTGGGTTGCTATCGTATGGCAATGAGATGACGCGTGAGAACAATCCTTTAGAAATTGGCCTTGAAGGCTTTTGTAGTTTAGATCAATCGGTTGATTGTATTGGTCATGAAGCGTTAATGAAAATAGCCAGCGTCGGTATTACTAGGCAGATCCGTGGAGTGATATTTGATGGTGATCCTTGCCCCAGTTGTTCAACACCATGGCCTGTCAACGTAGCAGGGACTATGGTGGGGCAAATTACGTCGGCGGTGTATTCTCCACGGCTTAAACGTAACATAGGGTTATCGCTTATTGATCGTGAGTATTGGGCTGCCGGTCAGGCTGTGGCGGTGATGTGTGGTGATAGTTCGGAGCGTAGCGGTGAGGTGTCGGCGCTTCCGTTTGCATGAAAGTTTTGCGTAAGTTTTATTTTATTGCGGGTAGGTGAAAAAAATGGTGGATGCGCAAGCTTATTCACCCTGCAGTGCTTTCTATGTAATGCATTTCTGTACGGCATCAGCGCCACTTTGCCATGCACCGTGTGCTGTGCAAAAAGCTTTTTCAGACGCTGCCTCTCCTGCAAAGAATAGCCGCTCAGCCACAGGTACACCTAATGCTGTGCGTTGATCTGCCTGGCCCGGCTTGCTGGCTGAAAAGGCGCCTTTTACTAGTGGGTCGTCGCCCCACGCACTTGATTTAAACTTAACGATTTTGTTTTTAAACTGTGATCCGAAGATATCGGTCAGTGCGCTCATCATGAGGTCTCTGGAGGCCTCTGCGGGTTGGCGCTCAAGCCAACGTGCTTGCCTTCCTGCTACTGCACAGTATATGTAGGGCCAACCAGAGCAGCGTAGTTTGAAGGCAAAGTTAACGTCGTCGCCGTCGCTGTAATCTATTCGGTCAGGTGTGTCGGGGTCGAATGGCATACTATCTTCGTATAGCATGGCGAAGTTGTTGTAGCTGCCAAGCGGGAGTGCATCAATAGCTTCCTGTGTTGCAATGGGAAGCGCTGGTTTGAACTGTATGTCTCTTGCGCCAAGCACGTTAGTTGAGACAGTCACTACTACGTGATCAGCGCTAATGGAGCCGCGGTTGGTTGTAACTGCTACGCCGCTGCCTGTGGTGTCTATAGATTTCACCGCGGTATTAAGTTCTATGTTTAGGCCGGCGGCATTGCGGGTAAGCAGAGTGCCGTAGCCTTCGCGCACAGGCCAGTTTTCATCGGTGTCTTCATAGCGGGCTAGATCAAGTGCTGAAAAGCGATCTACATCTTCTGAAGACATTAGAGATTCCCAGTAGGTGTAGTAAGGCGCCCATGGGCTTTCTAGATCGATAAATTCACTTAACGCGAGGTCTTCCCCGTTGGCCTCTGATTGCTTTACTTTGTTCCAGATGTCTTGGCAGTATTGGTCGTATTGCGCTACTTCAGCTTCTGGCAACCTTTTGCCCTTTAAGTAGAAGCCGCGGCTAGGTAAATCTTTGTCATAGTGAATGCCTAGTTGGTCTGCAACAGGTGCCAACGGATTTATGCTGCCACTGTGTAGCCAGTGACAACCGAGATCCCATGGAATGCCCGGTGCTAGTTCCTCGGTGAGCCCGCGCCCACCCACGCGGTGGGACGCTTCTACGACTAAATAGTCTAGGCCGGCAAGCTTTGCCGCGTGTGCGGCCCCTATGCCGGCGGCACCAGCCCCAACGATTAGCAATTGACAGTTTGATTTCATGGCGTTTTATTTTAATTGGACAATTAAGTTGTGGTGCACTGGTAGTTCTTTATTCTTAAAAGCTAGTGTACATTGAGCATATCAATATGGCAGCGGAAAAAAACACCGTGACTGAATATCCCTTAGTTAATCATAACGAACCCAATTTTACCGAGCAAGGTCAGCGCGACACGCTCGCGCCGTGGACTTACCTGTCTACTGAGTTTCATGAGCTTGAAACCGAATTGTTCAAGCGTAACTGGCTGTTGGCTGGGCATATATCATCCCTGCGTGAACGCGGTGATTACATTACCTATGATGCGGTGGGTGAGCGGGCCTTGGTTGTGGTTGATGATAACGGCGAAGTGCGAGCTTTCCACAATGTCTGTCGTCATCGTGGTGCGCGGCTGCTAACTGAAAGTGGCAATTGCAAACACAGAATATCTTGCCCGTTCCATGGTTGGGCCTATGACTTAGATGGTTCACTGCGCAATGTTCCGCTACCTGATACGTTTACGAATATGTCAAAGCAAGACTATGGGCTGAAGCCGTTGCCGGTAGAGGTTTGGCAGGGGTTGGTGTTTATTAGTTTTACTGAACAGAGCCAAAGTGTGGCTGACCGTTTAAAGACCGTAACTGATGAAGTAGCGCCTTACAAAATCGCTGATATGGACGCTCTGACGAGTGGTTACGACGATCTGCGGCCGTATAACTGGAAAGTTATCCATGACATTGATAACGAAGGCTATCATGTACCGGTAGGCCACCCGTCGTTGCAGCAGTTATATGGTCTAAGTTATAGCGATAGAATTGAACACGGCTTGCCTATTTCTGATGCAGTGATCAGTGAAAAACCTGCCAAGTTATGGAGTGTACGGAAATATCAAAATGTACTGCCGCGTTATGATCACTTGCCAGAGCATCGGCAAAGAAGTTGGTGGTACGTTGGATTGTTTCCGAACGCGGTAATAGCCTTGTACCCAGATATGGTTGAGTACTACATGACAATCCCTGTATCGGTAAAAGAGACTCGCTATATTGGTCGCCAGTTTGGGTTGGCTGATACTCGCCGTGAAACAAAAGCTGCGCGTTATCTTAATTCTCGCATTAACGGTCTCACCGAAACTGAAGATGAAAGCTTTGTTCTAGACTTGCAAGAGGGTATGCGTTCCAGTGTATTTCCTGAACCCACTTTTTCTTCAACGGAAATGGGGGTGCATCATTTTCACCAGAAAATACAAAGTGCCTTTCCGGTAGCGCGACTCCAAGATGAACCACCCGCGGGCACGCTACGGCAAGCGAATACGCAACTGTCGCAAATTTAGAGTGCAGCTATGTTGTGTTGATTTTGGAAGCCCGCTGCGTCCGCTAAGGGGCTCTATGCATTGATATTACTGGCCTACACGGGAGCTCTTCGGTGAACTTGCTGGCTTGGATATTTAAGTGACTTCTTACACTTTAAGTCCACTTGCTCACGCGGCGGGTTTCCTTTGATGTGCTGGCGTGTATGGTGCGCTCGGTTATGTGTGTTGCTTTTGGAAACCCGCTGCGTGAGCAAGGGACTTTATGCCCGATATTACTGGCCTATACAGGAGTTCTTCGGTGAACCTGCTGGCTTGGATGTTTAAGTGACTTCTTACACTTCGAGTCCACTTGCTCACGCGGCGGGTTTCCTCTGACGAGCTGGCGTGTGTGGTGCGCTCGGTTATGTGTGTAGCTTTTGGAAACCCGCTGCGTGAGCAAGGGACTTTATGCCCGACTTTACTGGCCTATACAGGAGTTCTTCGGTGAACCTGCTGGTTTGGATATTTAAGTGACTTGTTACACTTCGAGTCCACTTGCTCACGCGGCGGGTTTCCTTTGACGAGCTGGCGTGTATGGTGCGCTCGGTTACGTGTGTTGCTTTTGGAAACCCGCTGCGTCCGCTAAGGGACTTTATGCCCGATATTACTGGCCTATACAGAGCTCTTCGGTGAACCTGCTGGTTTGGATATTTAAGTAACTTGTTACACTTCGAGTCCACTTGCTCACGTGGCGGGTTTCCTCGGACGAGCAAGTATCGCTTTTTGTCCTGCTTGTGTGCTTCACTTTCTATATTTAACGACTACAGTCCTGCCCCTCAAGAGTGTAACTAATTACCTGATTGAGCCCCTCTGTGTCGAACACCCATCGGATACTGCCACGATCTGCCCACCATCTATCAGACGCTTTCGGTAGTGCATTTTCTTTGAGTGTTCGAGTGCACCATGACTTTAAATCGGCGCGTACTTTCTTCGCATGCGTTTCATACGCACTTACCACTGCATGCATATGGTTTGTGCGACAATTAACCGCATGGCATACCCATTCGCGATGTTCACACGTGTCTCTAACTTGCTGTTCTACAAGTTGGCGTTCAATGTGACTGAGAATCTTCGCATCCTCCGCCATACTTGCTGATGCTTCTAGCTCAAGGATTCGGTTAGGCATTTTCCAGCCTTTGTGGAATTCGACCCATCCACGTTGATCTCCCGGGAGCCACGTCCCATAGGTAGCAAGGGTCATAAAATATGCGATGGGATCAGCCATTGATATTACTGCGTGAAAAAGTAAAAACGTATTTGTTACTACAAGATGCTGACTGAATTTTTCAATCGGGCAATATAGAAGTCAATAAATAGAATCAACGGTTACACCTGGATCTTGTAGCTACAACCCCGAGAAATACAGTGACAATGTTGACGCCAACTCTGTTGATACCATAGCAGTTGATCTTCGATTAAAATTTTATTTCATCAGTATTGCTGGCTAGTGTTAATGAGTTCACAAGTGCTTGTAGGGCGTTTCCTACAATGGCTTTGGTCTGATTCCTTTGTCTTCGATCTATGACATTTGATTCCTGTAATGCTTTTGGAAACCCGCTGCGTCCGCTAAGGGACTTTATGCCTCGATTTTGCAGCCCTATACAGGAGATCTTCAGTGAACCTGCTGGCTTGGATATTTAAGTGACTTCTTACGCTTCGAGTCCACTTGCTCACGCGGCGGGTTTCCTTTGACGAGCTGGTGTGTATGGTGCGCTCGGTTATGTGTGTTGCTTTTGGA
>JAYJMJ010104467.1:0-18602 GCA_036873875.1 Laminaria ephemera | reverse complement strand
CCCAGGCGGCAAAATCAACCGCAAAGCATTACCCGCACCAAACTTCACAATAGACAACAGCGCCGAATATGTGTCGCCGCGCAACCAAACGGAACAAACCATTCAGATCATTTGGGAAGACCTGCTGACCCAATCCAACATCTCCATTCATGACGATTGGTTCGACCTCGGCGGCCACTCCTTACTCGCCGTGCGCATGACGGCACACATCGACAAAGCGATTGGCGCAACCCTTTCCGTGAACGCCCTCGTCGAGCATCGCACAATTGCCCAACTCGCTCAATTAATTGACACAGAAGAAGTCCAAAGCACGTGGTCACTCGTCGTGACGCTAGAAAAAGGGGGCGACAAACCGCCTTTCTTCATGCTCCACGCAAACTCTGGCGTCCTCTTCTATCGCAAGATAACCCAATTCCTAAGCCCCGATCAGCCTGTCTTTGGCATTCAGGCACCTGGCATCAATGACGGCGAACTTATTCCTGCAACCGTTCAAGAAAAAGTCGCCCTCTATATCCAAGAAATTCAAAAAGTTCAGCCACATGGCCCTTATTACTTTGGCGGATATTCACTAGGCGGCATTCTCGCCTATGAAATGGCGCAACAGTTTACAGCGATGGGCGAAGAGGTTGGTTTAGCCGCCATCATCGAAACAGGGCCAAATTACACACGCTATGCGCGCAATGAAACCCTTGCAAAAAAGGTAAAGCGCACTATCGATCATCAACTGCTCCGTCTGCGCGCACTAGGCACAATTGAACGTCAGGTTGACTATATTAAACGACGCACCCGCGCCCGCATTGCCGCCCATCGTGGCCGTCGCCTTCAAGGTGACCTGCAAAATAAACCATTTCAAGATCTGACCCTGCCACAGCGCTATGACGTCATTAAATTGCAAATGGTTGAATCCGTTTCTTCCTACAAAATCAAACCTTATAGTGGTCGCATCATGGCTTTTAAAGCAGAGATGCAGCCACCTATTGGGCCACGACCTGAAAATTATTTAACATGGGACGATTTAGTGCAAGATGGCGTCGATTGGCGCATTGTGGCTGGCGATCATGGCTCTATTTTAGAGCGTCCTGATCACGCTGAAGCATTGGCTAAATGCCTACAAACCGCACTCAATAATGCCCAGCTAAAATACCAAATTATAAAGTCTGCTGACAAGCAGTGGAATGCTTAAATAATGCACTCATTAAACTCAAAAAAGTTCGTTTTTATTTGTGGCTTGCATCGCAGTGGCACAAAAATATTACATGATGTGTTAAATGAACACCCTGCTATTAGCGGCTTTGATAACGCTGCCGCACATGACAATGAAGGCCAATATTTGCAGTCGGTTTTGCCGACGAGCGATGATCTTGGTGGGGCTGGTTATTTTGGGCAGGCGAAATCGGCCGTTAATACCGAAACCTCCCCCCTAAACACAGTCGCAAACCAAGCCAAACTCTGGTCAGAATGGTCAGCCCACTGGGACGTGACTCAACCCATCCTGCTAGAAAAGTCACCCACAAACATGCTCAATACTCGTCTACTGCAAGCCTTCTTCCCCAACAGCACCTTCGTCCTCATCATGCGTCACCCCATCGCCGTCACCTATGCCACCCAGCTAGTCACAGGCAATCGTCGCTACAACATTAGCCTGCTCGACAGCATGTTGGAGCATTGGCTATTTTGCCATCGTCAATTTATGCAAGACAGCAAACACCTGCAAAACAAACACATTTTCCATTACGAAACCTTTGTGCAACAGCCTAATAAAATTATTAGCCAGCTCTACGAACAGCTCAATTTATCCCCGCACAAGTGCGAAGCGACCGTCTACAAAACCACCAACGAAAAATATTTCAATCGCTGGTGGTCCAAGTCACAAAGCGTGTTTGCCCGCTACAACATGCAGGCACTCATTCGCAAATATGAACGCCCCATTGGACAGTACGGCTACAGCTTAATCAAGCCCGAAGATAAGATTACCGTTGAAATTGACACTTTATTTAGTCGATATAGGGATATAGACCATGACCTCTAACGCGCTCCGTCTCTATGTCGTTGAGCCGTTGGGCAATGGCGGCATGATTCACTACGTCTATCAACAGTGCAACGCACTTGCCAAAGCTGGCGCAGATGTGACGCTTGTGACCTCGACCAACTATGAATTAGACGATTTTCCGCACAGCTTCAAAGTCAATAAGCTATTGCACATGTGGCCGATGTTTGATCCTAAACGCAGTGAACAGCCACGCAATGGATTGGACAAACTGGTGCGCAAAATATCGTGGCAAATGCGGCGCGGCTGGCGAGCAATGACGCTGATTCAACAATGGATTCGGCTCACCCATTTTCTCTTGCGCGAGAAACCAGACATTGTGCAGTTTGGCAAAATTCAGTTCCCATTTGAAACAATTTTCTTAGCCATTATGCGCCAGCGAGGCTTGACGTTGACACAAATTTGTCATGAGTTTGAGCAGCGCGAAAAAAATGGCAGCAAGCTGGCGACCTTAGCAAATAGCTTGTACTCAGGCGTTTATCAGCAATTTAGTGCGCTATTTTTTCATGCAGAGCAGAATCGTAGCCGATTTTTACAGTTATTTGGGGAAAAACTAGGTGAGTCAGCGGCCACTAAAACCCACCTTATTCCTATGGGCAATACCAACCTCTTTCTCGACGCCACGACAGACGTAGACCACTACGCCAAATATGGACTACATAAAGACGATCCTGTCATCCTCTTCTTCGGCACAGTCTCCCCCAGCAAAGGCATTCCCGACCTGCTCCACGCTTTTGCCAAAGTTCGCCAACAGACCAACGCCAAACTGCTCATCGCTGGCTACCACACCAAATTTATGAACTCCGACGATCTGTTCGCCATCGTCGCCGAGCATACTATGGCCGACGACGTCATTTTTGATAATCAATACATTCCCAACGAAGAGGTTGGCGCAATCATGCGCTTAGCCACAATCGCCGTGTTCCCCTACCGCAACGGCACGCAAAGCGCGGCGTTGCAGGTAGCGTATGCATTTGGCAAACCAGTCGTCGCCACAAGCGTCGGCGGTCTGCCTGAGACAGTCGCGCATGGCAAAAATGGGCTGCTCGTGGCCCCCGAAAATCCCGATGAGTTAAGCAATGCCCTGTGCCAACTCTTGGCCGATAGCGACATGGCGCAAGCAATGGGCAAGCACAACAAATATGTGTCTCAAACCCGTTATTCTTGGGACACCATCGCCCAGCGGATGTTGACCGTTTATGATCCACTTGTGGCACAACAAAATAACCCCTATCCCGTTTCGGCAGTTTCGTAATGACTGCAAAGAATTATGATCTCACGTAAAGCTTGGGTCGACTATAGCAAAGGATTAGCTATCCTCTCAATTATTTATATCCATGTGATCAGCGGTCTACAGGGGTCGGGTCTATGGCCGTATAATCAGCTACAGGCAACGATTTTGACGATGGCTGACAAATTGGGCGTGGGCGTCTTTTTCTTCACCGCCGCGCTTTTTACAGCCAGCAGTTTGCAAAAACGTGGGGGCTGTGTGTTTCTCAAAGGCAAGGCGCTGGGGCTGTTTTACCCTTATCTTATTTGGTCTGTGTTGAAATGGGGCAATAAGATGCTGCTCAGCGGGCAGACAAATAGCCAGACGTCTGTGCAGGCGTTGTTGGGCATTTGGATTGAGCCACTGGGGCATTTATGGTTTTTGTATTCGCTATTTTTGGCGTATTTGCTTTATGTGGGGGTGCGCATGATGGGGGGAAAAACGGCCGTTATCTTCACCCTCCTCTCCCTCATCCTCTTCTTCCTGCCAACTTCCCCACATACGCCTATCCCCATCGCCAAACTCATGCAGAACCTGCCTTTTTTCGCGGCAGGCTTGCTCTACAAAAAGTTTCTTTGGCACAAATCTGCTCATAAACAATGGGATCTTCCATTAATGACTCTCTCCGCCAGTTGCGCCATTGGGTGGGCGTGGGTTGTGCTTCAGCCCGATAAGCATAATCCTTTTTTCGTGCTGCCATATGCCATTTTTGGCTTACTGACGGTTTATCTACTGGCAGGCATCTTGGCAGATCGGGGCTGGTTAAAGTCGTTGGAATTTATCGGCCGATATTCCCTCCCCATCTACCTCTCCCACACAATAATCGCCGCCGCCGCCCGCATCGCCCTCAAACTAATAGGCATACAAAACAGTTGGCTCCACTTTGCCGCAGGCATGCTCCTCGGCGCACTGCTGCCCATTGGCCTTTACCTACTCGGCAAAAAGCTCGCCCTCCCCTACCTCTTTGAATGGCAAACACCCCACAAGCCACACCCGTCCAAAACCCACTTACAGCGCGGATATTAATAAAAGCGCATGTCAGTTGAATTCTAAATCACGATACTTTTTCGTTTTTACATAAGGCAAAAAAAAGAGCGAATAAATATTCGCTCTCAATTTAAACCTATCGTCTCTGGCCTTCAAAGTCTCAGGCTGTAATTCATATCCGTCTAAGCAGCCGCAGCCAATCGACGCGCACGCGCCTTACGCGTATCAACAATCTTTTTCTTGACCGCAGGAATCCGCGTAATTAACAAGACCGCCAAAATAATCGAATAAATCGCTGGTTCTGTATACGTATTCTTAACCAGCCAAATGTAGTGCAACACAGCAAAGACACCAGCCGCATACACCGCTTTATGGAGCGTTACCCATTTTTTCTTTAGCTTCTTTTGTGAATATTTATTAGACGTCAAACCCAAGGGCAGCATAATGCCCAACGAAGCCAAACCTGCCAGCGCAAATCGTTTTGACAAAACTGACGCCACAAAATCTTCCCAGCTTGGCAAACCAACACCCGCACCCACATCAAACACAAAGAAAATGGAGAAGTGCACAAGGCTAAAATAGAACGCTGCCAAGCCCAATGTCTTGCGCCACGGACGCAACCAAGTCCAACCAAACCAAATTCCTAGCGGGGTGACGGCCAACGAGGCAATCAGAAGCAAAATACCAGATTTGCCCGTGTAATGGGTCAAAAAGCCGATTGGATCAGGTGAACTTAGAATCCAATTAAACCAAAATTGGTAAAACAGATAGCCAAGCGGCACACCGAAGCCAAGTACATTACCTGCAATTTTAACGTATTGATTTCTCTTTTTATTACTTAATTTAGCCATTTGTTACTTCCTAAAAATTAGTGCGCAAATCCAAGCCATCGTACAGGCCTGCAACTTGTTCTTCATAACCATTGAACATGAGCGTGTCACGACGAGACAATTCGCCAATGCGACGCTCGCTCGCTTGTGACCAGCGCGGATGGTTTACTTCTGGATTTACGTTAGAGTAAAAACCATACTCATTTGACGCAGCCGACATCCACAAAGAAGTTGGACGTTCGTCAGTCAATTCAATTTTAACAATCGACTTAATGCTCTTGAAGCCATATTTCCATGGCACAACCAAGCGCAACGGCGCACCATTTTGCGGCAACAAATCTTGTCCATAAATGCCTGTTGCCATTAATGTCAAATCATGCATCGCTTCATCAACTGTCAAGCCCTCAACGTAAGGCCATTCGTACCAAGGCGACTTTAAGCCTGGCATTTGTTCAGGGTCGTTGAGCGTCTCAAAGCGCACATATTTTGCATCACTTGTTGGATCAGCTTGCTTTAATAACTTGTGCAAAGAGAACCCGTTCCAAGGAATAACCATCGACCACGCTTCTACACAGCGCAGGCGATAAATACGCTCTTCTTGATCAAAATCACGACGCATTTTGTCAACATCATATATGCCAGGATTATTGACCATGCCGCTGATTTCAACTGCCCAAGGACTAGAGATGAAGTCTTTCGACACCTCACGTACGTCTTGTTTATCCGTCGTGAACTCGTAATAGTTATTGTAGCTAATGATGTCTTGGTACGAATTTACTTCGTCGCCAAGTTCATCTGTCTGCGTTTCAACAACGACTTCAACTTGAGACGCTTCGTCCCCTGTTGAGGGCGCAGACCCTTTTGGTGCTTCAACAACTGGCACAGAAACTTCATATGGATTTTCAGGGCGACAGGCCGCAAGCAAGGCCGCACCACTCAATGCCGCCGCGCCCTTAATAAATTGGCGACGTGCTTTATATAAGTGTTCTGGGGTAATTTGTGATGAGGGAATTTCAATTCCCGATTTCTTTTTAATTAACATAATATACTCCGACAAACGTTGTTTTGTATCTTGTATTATTAGATGCAGTTTAGCGTATAAATCTTTCAAGATTGTTACAATTCGGTAAATTATTATCTTTCTTACAAGTACTCTTGTCCTAAAAAAAGCTTGAAAGTATCTAGCTAACCTCATAGGTTAAAAGTTAAGTTTTTTCAATATCAGTCAAGGGCAAATTTAAGCAAAAAATTTGTCGCTCCTGCGAAGGCAGGCGTCCATTTCCCAAGAAAATAGACATTATTTCTGAAAAATGGCAAATCTCACTGGATACCTGCCTGCGCAGGCATGACAAAACGCGAGAAAGTGCAACCAACGGATTTCTTCGATACAATTTGTATCTATGAATAAATTTATCGCTATCGAAGGTGTGATTGGTGTTGGCAAAACGACGCTCACTCGCCTTTTGCAACCCATTTTTTCAGCGGAAGTTTTGTTGGAACAATTTGAAGAAAATCCTTTCTTGCCAAAGTTTTATGCTGACCCTGAACGGTATGCGTTTCAGACACAAATTTTCTTTCTATTGAGTCGTTATCATCAACTGCATGATACGGCTGAGTGCGCCGCGCTCATTGCTGATTATACGCTTGCCAAAGACAAAATTTTTGCGCATCTTACGCTAGAGGATGATGATCTGGTCATGTATGATCGGGTGCATGCTGCGCTCGATTTAAGTTTGCGTCAGCCAGATTTGGTTGTCTATCTCAAGGCGGATCATGACGAAATCATGAATCGTATTGCCCGACGGGATCGGTCGTATGAGCGGGATATGGATCCAACTTATATTCAAGATTTAACTGATCTTTATGATGCGTGGCTAGCCAAAGCGCACCCGTTTCCAATTTTGACGATTGATATTACGGATATTAATTATGTGGCTAATCCTGAGGATTTGGCGGTTATTGTGTCGCAGATTCAGGAACAGCTTGATGCGTAATACATAAACAAAAACGGCCGATTCAACGATGAGTATTACATCACCAGAATCGGCCGTTTTCTACGAGCTTACTTTACCAACAGTTACAGTCTATTCAGTAACAATTGGAATAAAGACTTTAAATGAGCCAGTTGCCCCACCTGGGTCAACGACTTCACTTTCGTCAAACAATCTCAGAGCTGGGTCACCGAGCAAACTAAAGCCAAGCAACACATCATTACGAACATCATTCTCTTCGGCTGTTAACGCTTTTGCCGTGTTCAAAGCATCACCTAATCTTGCACCAGAATTTGAAATCTCTGCTGTCAAGTTTTGGCTGAGGAACTCTGCACTACGCGCCTCGATGATACCTGTTGAACCAAGCGAAGCCACCGCACCTTTTTCCTCTGCCAACATCAAGGATTGACCCATTGTGTTGTTCGAAGGATGCACGTGATAGTTGCTCCAGCAACCATACTGAGCAAAGATAGCGGGGGTTGAGCTATTGGTTAACGAATCAACGTCTGTTTGATTGAAGAAGTCTTCAAACGACCAGCGACGGATGCCAGAGTGACCTGTGTAGTTCACCATGAGCGCACCCTCATTGATTGCATCAATCAAGCTTTGATTTGCAATCGCACCAGTTGAGTCGTTCAAGTCAATTGATGTCTTATTCCAGTCTGAAGGAATAGCGCCATCAATTTCTTCACCAATGCTGCTAAAGTCCAAGTTAGATTGTGTATCGTACTTGTCTGAGATGGTAACGGCCGATTTATCAAAGCCACTCACACCATCAGCAAACGCAACCGACTTGTTCACCATTACTGCCAATTCATCCGTAGTACGAACAGGAAAACGGCCGATAGCCATATCAGGCATACCGTCATCATCCACATCACCATACATTGGGTCAACAGGCTGATAGCGAACCGTCGCACTCATTGACGTATACAAAGAAGGAACAAAGCTCAACGCATCAAATGCTGCATCATTGTAGTAATAGTAGTTATCACCACCGACCAACAACACATAGCGCGTGCCCATGTTTTCATAAGCATGATTCAAATACGAACGAATCGCATCCGCATCAGCAACACCGTGGTTATAAGCAGCATAAATATCTGTTACATCAACCACCTTCACGCTCAAGCCGTCCTCAGTATGGTGTTGAACCAATGAAGAAAGACCCGCAATAAAGTTAGGATGCGCAACCATGATATAGTCCGCTTTGCCGCTATCAATGTCCACCAAAGGCTTAATTGGCGCAAACACAGGCGTCATTAACGCCTCTTCTGTAGCAACAACATACATTGCTTCAGACCCATTACCAGGAATCGTTGCCGCAATGTTCGTGCCAGTACGCACTGTCTCAATACCGTTAAGGCGAGTCAACTCACCCTCTACCAAACGATAAGCAACGATATTGCTATCATCGAAATCACTAATTGAGAACGCTGAACCAGAACTCGTGAACACAAGCGCATTGTCTCTTGCAACAAACGAACGAGGGTAACGGATACCGAACGATTCGATTGAAACATAATCCCAACGAGCGCCTTGATCATGTGGCAAAGTCAACGTAAAGTCGAACGCACCATCTGGCAAAGCATCTACTGCAACAACCGCGTCAATCTGTGCGGCACTATGTCCATCAAAGAATGACTCAGCCGCTTGTTCACCATCAACTTCAACCACCAAATGGTGATCTGGGTCAACAGATGTTTGACTAGAGTTACCCCAAACATTAACCAACAGGCTAACGTCTGCTTCGCCAAGCGCACTGTTATCAACTTGAACAGCGAACGCTTCAGAAGTGGCCCCATTAACAGCTTTTAGCTGCGCATAATACCAAGGGTCAGTTGACGGAGAAAGGAAGTCGTAATGGTTATTTTCAGCAACCATTTCAGTTTCCATATAGAAGCTTTCAGGCGTGCCAGTTGCAGAGTTGGCCTCTACCGCAACGCGCTCAGCTTTCGCTGCATCAACAGCTAATGTATACACATTTTCATGGCTATAAAGCGTCGTGCGTTGTTCGCCATAGAATTCGATGTAATCATCACTCGTAAATGTTCCGTTGCCAGAGACATAGATTGCCACAGACTTGCCTTCGTTCATCACGGCAATATCTGCACTGTTTACGCCAGTAAGGTCAACACCTTGTGCTCTCAATGCTGAATACTCAAGACGATAAACGCCATCTTCTTCAACAATCAAGTTAATCAAGTCGCCTGTTGCATTACGACCCGCACGTGATTGTGCTTGACGCAATTCATTAACACGGCTTGTTTCTAGCGCATTGTTTTCTTTATGAATGCTTTCCCAATCAATTACATCTGTAGACGGGGCTGCACCAAAGTCGTTGCCAACGTTGAATGGACCATGTAGCTTGGCTGTATTATCAATATCGAGTGATTCGATATAGAAGGAAGCAAAGCGCATGTTTTCAACTGTGTGGCTATAAGATTGTGGGTCAAAGGTGGTTGTGCCTGTTGAAACGATAATTTCATCGTTCAATACGGTTGTGCCACCGTTAATGTCGATACCGTAGAGCTTGAAGCCTACTGTGCCGACTTCCATTTCTGTCGTCCAGTCGATAATAGTGTCATTGCCAACTGTACGGCTGGTTACGTGAGCCATTGTTACTGGAACAACTGCTGAGTCGTGGAAGCCAAACTCGTTGGTAAAGTCGTTGTCTACGCCTGTTGACATTGTGATTTCAGCCCAGATGCCGTTAGCGATCCCGTCTGAATCTGTGTTGTCGTTAGCGATGATTGAGTTTGGACGAGTGAGTGTTTTGCCTGAAATGGCTGATTGAGCCATGTCGATGACAATCACGTAGTCTGTATTTTGTTCAGCAATAAATGTGTACTCGCCGTTTAGGTCTGTGGTTGTTGTTGCAATCACATTCCCATCTGGGTCTTGGAGCTGAACCATTACGCCTGGCATGCCGCTTTCAGAGGTTAACTCTTGAACGCCGTTCCAGTTATCGTCTTCCCAAACCAAGTTACCAATTTCTACAGTTGGATTATGGAAACCAAACGCATAGCTGTAGTCGTCTGAATTGCCTGTGGTTAGGTCAATTACAACTTCGTTGCCGCTTTGAATGCCGTCTGAATCTTTGAGATCCGTGGTTGTTGGCATGTTTGGCAAGGTTGGAACTTGTCCGTCAAGCGCAGGTTGGGTCAGGTCGATTGAGATGCTGTATGGTGTGTCTTGATCAACATCGAAGGTGTAGAAGCCGCTTGGATCGGAGACTGTTGTGTCTACGATGTTACCGTTTTCGTCTAGCAAGTTGACGGTTACGCCACCAATGCCATCTTCGAAGTAATCTTGACTTCCGTCCATGTCTGCGTCGTGCCAAACATAACGGCCGATTTCAATTTGCTTCGGTGGATGGAAACCAAACCCAAACGAATAATCAGAAACCATCTCTGTTACCAAATCTACAGAAACCGACGTCCCATCCTCAATACCATCTGAGTCAGTCGTATCAGTCGCCGCAGGGTTGTTAGGATCTGAAGGCTGTAAGCCATCCAAAACAGTCTGCGTTTGGTCAATATAAATCGTGTACGGCGTATTTCTGTCTACAACAAAGAAATAGTGACCTTCACTATCAGTCGTTGTTGAGCCAATAATATTGCCAGCCGCGTCAAGCAACTTAACTTCAACCCCTTCAATCGGATCTTCATCTGAATCTTGAATACCATCTTGATCAGTATCCATCCAAACATAATCACCAATTTCAATTGGGAGCGGCACAAAGCCAAAGTCAGTCGTGTCGTCACTCGTTGTGCCAACAGAAAGTGGGGCATCTGCATTGTCACCAACGATAACGCCATCACTATCAATCGTGTCGTCACCTGGAATATTGGAATCCGTTAGCAAGTAACTTTCCAATACAGGTTGCGTCGTATCAATGCGCACAATGTAATCTTCATTTACTTCAACAGTAAATGTGTATGCACCGAGCGAATCAGTCGTCGTCGTTGCAATTACGTCCCCTTCATCATCAACCAATTGAATCTCAACATTTGGAATACCTTGAGATCCTGGATCTTGGATGCCATTGTAAATACCATCGTCCCAAACATAGTTACCAATATCAACCAAAGGCTTGTGGAAACCAAACGCATTGGTCAAATCATCTGTCGTGCCAGTCGTCAATGTAATTACGACATCATCGCCATTTGGCAAACCATCAGAATCTGACTCGTCGTCTGTATCTGGGTTGTTGCTATCTGTTGGAATATCAACATCGCCAAGCGCAGGCTGAGTAGAGTCAATGACAATTGAATACTCAGTGTTTGGCTCAACATCAAACGTATACTCGCCATTCGGGCCAGTTACCGTTGTCATGATGACATTGCCGTCAACGTCTAACAACTCAACTGTCACACCCGCAATACCTTCTTCATTTGGATCTTGAATCCCATCATGATTGGTATCGTGCCACACATAGTTACCGATGGTAACTGGCGGCAAGTGGAAGCCAAAGTCGCTTGTGTCATCGTCAGATGTGGTGGTTGTCAACGCAATCTCTGCATCGTCGCCATTTGTAACCGCATCTGAATCTGTGCTATCAGTTCCATCTGTACTATCTGCTGGTGATGTCACATACCCATCAATTGGGCTTTGGGTCATAGCAACAGAAATCGTGTAATCAGCGTTTGGTCGAACGTCAAAGCTATAGCCGCCGTCAGCATCTGTCGTCGTTGAATCAACCACATTGCCGTCTGCGTCTACTAGCTCAACTGTCAAGCCAGAAATACCTTCTTCCCAGCTATCTTGAACGCCGTCTAAGTTTGTATCGTGCCACACAAAGTCACCAATTGTAAGTGGTGGGTGGAAGCCAAAGTCGCTTGTATCGTCGTTGGCAATACCTGTTGTCAAGTTAATGACAACCATTGTGTCATCTAACACGCCGTCAGAATCGGTAGCGTCTGTGCCAGTTGGGTTGTCCGCGTCAGCAGGAATCAAACCAGTCAAAGCACCTTGCGCTGTGTCGATTGAGATTGTGTAGGGTGTGTTTGGATCAACTGTGAAGCTGTAACTGCCGTCTGAGGCTGTCGTTGTTGAATCAACAAAGTCACCATTGTCGTCGTACAAGAAAACGACAACGCCAGGAATGCCAGCTTCGCCGCTATCTTGGATACCATCCATATCGGTATCAGTCCAAACAAAGTTGCCAATATCAACGGTTGGCGGCACATGGAAACCAAAGTCGAAGGTGTCAACGTCTGTTGTGCCTGTTGTTATGGCAATTTGTGCATCTGTGCCGTTCATTGTCGCATCAGAATCGTTGGCATCACCTGTTTGGTCAGCGTCTGCGATAATGAATGTGGCTAAAGGTGTTTGGGTTGCATCAATTGAGATGGTATACGCTGTGTTGGTTTCTGCTTCGAAGCTGTACAAACCATCTGCGTCTGTCGTCGTGGAATCAACCACGTTACCGTCTGAATCTAATAGCTCAACCGTTACGCCTTCAATACCATCTTCACCAGTATCTTGAATGCCATCCATATCGGTGTCATTCCATACAAAGTTGCCGATGGTTACAGCAGGTGCGCGGAAGCCAAAGGCTTGTGTGAGGTCATCTTCTATGCCTGTGGTGAGTACGATTGTTGCATCGTTTCCAACCATTAAGCCGTCGGAGTCTGAACCGTCTGTGCCGTCTGTGTTATCTGTCGGGCTTAGTTCTAGCCCAGATAAAGCAGCTTGGGTTGTATCAATTGAGATTGTGTAGTCTGAGCTTGGGGAAACGAGGAAGAGGAACTTTCCATCAGCGCCTGTTGTCACAGTGTCTGCAATGTTCCCGTCTTCGTCTAACAAGTTTACAACAACGCCTGCAATTGGATCTTCGTCGCTGTCTTGAATACCGTCTAGGTTTGTGTCTGCCCAGATGTAGTTACCCAATTCAATGAATACGGGAAATACAGCGATTGCGCCGAGATTTTTACCTTGACCGTTAACAAATACTTGATTTTGTATTGAACCAGTGCCAGGTACGGTGTTGATTGTGGCATCAAATTCGATGACAAATGCTTCATTTGCGCCTAGCAGTTCAACGTATTCATACCCTGCTTCATCAAGCGGGAAGATGGTTGCTCCATCATCAGCAATATTAGTCACAGCTAAGCTTGGATCGGTCAACTCGGTTGTATCTGCAACGTAGGTGACTGTGCTTGGTAGAAGGTCTGTGACGGTTAGGGCTTGTCCTGGAATTGGGAGGAGGCCGATGTTGTCAACGACGATTGTGTAGGTGACTGTGTCGCCTGGATCAAATCGGCCGTTATCATTCACATCATTCGTCAAGTCAACCACTTTGGTCATGCCAAAGGGAGACAAACCGGGCAATGTCGTGCCTACGTCAATCGCAGGAGAGCCGACGCTAGCAGTATTGGGGTCTTGTCCCCAAACGGCCGTTATGATCGCATCACTGCCATCACACACCCACATCATCATTGCCGTCTGATCGCCATCCGCGTCATAAACACGTGTACTAGACATCTCAGCAATGCTTAGTTTCTCATCATAGTTAAGCTCAGCGAAAGAATCAAAAAGCGCACCACCATTGCCATTGTAATCTACACAAACATCAATGTTACCTGTGCTTGTGGAATCAGATGGATACGTTGCACCCAACCAAATTGGGGCAGAGTTCTCAGACGATGAGCCTGTGAACGTTGGATCTTGACCCAAGCCCATAGCAACCAAAACAGCCTGAGTCATTTCTAATTCAGGCACAAGCGCAAAGCCCCAGTCATGGGTTAAGTTGTTAGGATTATCCGAGTCAATCGTAGCAAACGCATTAAAGATTGACCCATCATTTGTGTAGAAATGCGTCGAAGAACTGTTCGGCGTCTCCACATACACAGTGCTGTGAGCAGGCACAGAAATTGGTGACTGAGCCCCAGCAGACGTTTTCCAATCAACAGAAATTGCCGTATCATTTGGATTGTGAACATGAACATACGTTGGCGCACCCGCTGGTGTACCAACAGGGGAGAAATAGCTACTGCTCCAGAATTCAGTTGGGAAAAGTGTGAACCAGCGCGATTCATAGCCAGCACAATAATCACCCGTAATAATACCAGTCTGAATATTGTTACTCGCAGAAATGGTTGCGCCACCCTTCAAGAACCCAGTTGTAATATAGCTTTCGCCTTCATCTAAAGTAATTGTTGTTTCCGCAACACCATCAGCATCTTCATCAATGTTAACAACTGTTCCATCAACACCAGCCATAATTGTTGCGCTCGTATACTGGAACATTTCGCCAACATCTGTGTCGGTGCCAATTGGAATAACATACTCTTTACCCCAAGAATAGGTTGGGTACATTTCCAAACCACCCGCTAAGAGTGATCTTGAGCTATCAAGCCACGCAACGCGCGTTGCAGAAATTTGTTCCGATGCTGACATCTTGTCACCACCGTCATAATCGATCGTACCCAAGCTTGTGTGTGGTGTGTTTGTCTGCATAATAACCACATCACCAGAATCTAACAGGTCATCTGGAAATCCAGGAGCAACACCATTTGTTAAAATCCCATCACCCCAAACCTCTGTAGTAGATTGGGTGGGTGAATCAATGGAAGTCTCAAAACCGTCTTCCCAATGATCATAATAGATAACTGTCTCATTGTTTGACATAGCAGCGGAAATATAGGTGTTTACATTACCACCAGCCGCTACACTGCCAAAGTTTGGACAGACCTCTCCGCTGGGAGCAGTAACATTGTTCCCAGGAAAGATTGACGTCAACGCTGTATAAACCTGATCCTCAGGAAAAGGTACATAAAACGTTTGAATGGGTGTCGGATTTGTATCCAACGCCCGTATGCTCACGTCACTTATCGCAACTGCAATAAGCATCATGAACACAAACATTAATAGTGTGTTTCTGATTCTAATCATTATTTTCTCCAAAATATGAAATAGTCTCTCTTATAAAACGAAAATTCGTTTTGTGACTTTTTCAGTATAGAAAAAGAAATTTGGAGAAAATGTAAAGTGAACCCGTTTTGACCTAGTACTTTTGTAAGTCACCCCCGTACTTTTGTCATGGAACATAGTACCTAAGTCAGAGTCGTTATCGCCTTATTTACGTCTCTCATGATGAAACCTGCTTATAACTATCCTTGTATTATGCTCAAATCATTACTAAATCATCTAGACTTATGAGAATGGTTGGAGAAAGGTAAATTTACTCTGATTTAAAAAAGAATTAATCGTTAAATTTAGCGTTGTATATCCTGTACATGAGCTGGTAAATTCACAGGATGCTGTATTGACATTAGGGAATAAAGCATTTACGCTGTCCCGAAATTTAGTGAATTGGGCACTCTCTGTCCCAATCCAACAAGAAGAGAAGAAGGTGAGCATATGCTATTTCGCAACAGGCTCCCACTCCCAAAACCTACGCCAGAGATTAGCCTCTCTCTCGCCCGACTCAGCGGCTTAGATGGGCTTGCCCGTTCGCTAATGATGGGCGTCATTCCGCTTATCGCCCTCAATGCTTTTGGCAGCAAAGAAGTCATCTCCACTGTTTACTTCATCAGCTCCATCTTCTCCTTAATTTTCACCCTTTATATCAACCGACTTGAAAAACTGTTCAACCGCCGTCGTCTACTCTTCATTGGTGGCTTTTTCTTAATCTTCGCCGTCGTTTTCTTTTATTTGCAAAACGCTGCTCTTTTTGCGCTAGGTATTGGTCTTCGTGCGGCGGGTGCGTCCATTTTTACTGTCTGTATGAGTCTCTTTATTATGGACAATATCAAGAAGCAGGAGTTTACGAAGACGGAGTCGACGCGACTTTTGTATGTGGGGCTTGCATGGGCGATTGGTCCGTTTACGGGGGTATGGCTATATGAAAATGCGCCTGAATTGGTCATTTATGTGATCACTATTTTGGCGACAGTTGCGATGCTGTTTTATTTTCGGCGGATGCAGATGGATAATGCGAATAGGCCGAAAGAGAGGAAGACGACGGAAACGGCCGTTATCCCCACCGTCAACCCCATCCAAGCCACCGTCAAATTCTTCAGCCAACCCCTACTTAGAAAATCCTACTTCATCACCCTCACCCGCTCCTGCT
The DNA here is from genome assembly GCA_036873875.1 of Laminaria ephemera. Taxonomy (NCBI): domain Eukaryota; class Phaeophyceae; order Laminariales; family Laminariaceae; genus Laminaria; species Laminaria ephemera. The sequence continues at coordinate 2,398 of JAYJMJ010104467.1, read as the reverse complement.
ACTGGATAGCCCTCTTCATCTACGGCCCCATCTACGTCGTCGAAGCAGGCCTGCCCACATGGATTGGCGGCGCACTCCTCTCAATCGTCAGCTCCCTCCTCCTCTTCAGCCCCTTCATTCGCCGACTCGCCGACAAATTTGGCACACGCCAAGTCATCATCGTCTGCCTCATCTTCATCGGCGTCAACATGATCGCGCTCGGTTTACTACGCGAAACACGCCCCATCGGCGTCCTCATCTTCCTCATCAGCTCCATCGGCGGCATCTGCGTCGACGTCATCACCCACATTCCCTTCATGCGCTTCGTGCGCCCCAGCCAGCGCACCGAGATGACCATGGTTTACACAACATGGCGCGAGACAGCCAACCTACTCACACAAGGCATCATCTTCCTAACCCTGCTCGTCGCCCCCTTCTGGGTCTTCTTCATCATCCTCGGCCTCCTGCAATTCATCGCCGCCTACTACGCCAGCTTCCTTCCGCATCGTATGTAACTCAAACCTCGTCAACAAACCTCCGGGAGGTTGAGTGCCTTTTTAACCAAAGGCTGTTACCTCCCGGAGATAGCTCATGACAAATTCCAACATCCGAAATCAATATCCTTCTTTCCTTGAAAATCCTAACAAAATAAATTTCTCTTTGTAAAATCGCCTAACACTTACCCATATTCAAAAACTGGTGACCCTTATGAACTACGTAACAGAACCTGCAAAACGCATTCCCGTCATCGCTGAAACAGACGTCCTCGTCGTTGGCAGTGGGCCTGGTGGATTGGCGGCGGCAATATCGGCCGCTCGCTGTGGCGTAGACGTCATGCTCGTCGAACGGTACGGCTGCTTTGGCGGCAACCTGACCCACGTCGGCGTTGAAGGCATCGCATGGTATCGCAAAGAAGGCACAGTTGACGTCGAAGGCATCGGCATCGAATTTGAACAACGCGCCAAAGCGGCCAACGCCAGCTACGACGAACCCCAATCCATCAGCCAAGGCATTAATGGCGAGCTATTCAAAGTTGTCTGTGACAACTGGGTGCAGGCCGAAGGCATTCGCCCCCTCCTCCACGCACAAGCCATCGGCGTTCTGCGCGACGGCAAAAAGCTCACAGGCATCATCGTGCAGTCGAAATCAGGGCGCGGCGCAATTCTCGCCAAACGCATCATCGACGGCACGGGTGACGCAGACATCGCCTATATGGCGGGTGCGCCCACCCTCAAAACGCCACGCGAAGCAATGATGGCTGTCACGGTTATGTTCTCGGCCTCTGGCGTGGACAAGGCAAAATTCCTCGACTTTGTGCGCGAAAATCCGCAGAAATATAAGGATTGGGGCAAAAATTGGGATATGGAAACGGATGGCAAAGAGGATGAGCTATTCAGCCCTTACCTCGAAGACCCATTCAACCAAGCCCGTGCTGAAGGCATTATTCCAGCAGGCTTAACGAGCATTGGCGGCACATGGAGTGGGATTTCTGACCACGGCGAAGCGACTTATCTCAACTTTTTACACATGCACGATTATGATGGCACAGATGTCTGGGATTTGACGCGCGCAGAGATTGAAGGGCGTCGTCAGGTGATGCTTTCGCTAAAAGCGATGAACCATTTTGCCCCTGGCTTTGAAGACGCACAGTTGCGTAATTTTGGCATGACGGTTGGCATTCGGGACACGCGCAAAATTGTGGCTCGCTATAATCTCACCGAGCAGGATGTGCGTGACCAAGCCCGCTTTGACGATTCAATTGGTATCTTTCCTGAATTTATCGACGGCTACGGCGTTCTCGTTCTGCCCACCACTGGCCGTTACTTCCATCTCCCTTACGGCTCACTGGTTCCGCGCGGCATCGAGAATTTACTCGTGGCGGGTCGCTCCATCGGCGGCGACAAAATCTCCCATGCCTCGGTGCGCAACATGATGGCCTGCACCGTGGCGGGGCAAGGCGCGGGCGTTGCGGCAGCCGTGTCGATCAAAACCAAGCGTACGATGTCAGAAGTCAGCATTGACGCTATTCAGTCCGAACTAAAGTCCCAAGCTGTGCGCATGGCGTAACAACATTCACAAGAATGTTGTCATTCCTGCGAAGGCAGGAATCCAGTACCTAAGCACCAGCTTATGCACAAATAAATCGAAGGCTTAAAATCACGGAAGCGCTTCTCTGGATACCCGCCTGCGCGGGTATGACAAGTCGAATTAGCCGACTGAAACCGTTCCATCTTCTACCATCAGCAATAATTCTTCCTCTAAACTTTTGCAAAATTCCTCATACTCTTCAACCACAACGACAGGCGGCGACATGCCATAGACTTCTTGAGCCACAACTGCGCCGAGCGTCAAAATGGCGTCGGATTCGGCGGTGATGATGGCGGCGGGGGCTGTGCCTTCTTTGATGGCTTCGAGCAGG
>JAYJMJ010104255.1:0-18614 GCA_036873875.1 Laminaria ephemera | reverse complement strand
AGAAAACAACACCCAAAAGGTGTCCCAGTTCAACAGAGAACTTTTAAATGTATAGACACCAAAGATTGTGGTTTTAAGTACAGTAGAGATCATCAATCATGTCTAAACTTTATACAAAAATTTGAATCAGCGCGGTGGTTGCGCCTTGTAGATAACTTGCCTACTCGTAGCAAGCGAAAAACGGTCTCCCCTTTTGCTTGCAAAACTCAATGTTATCAGATTTCGATAACATAGCATCAAACTACTGATGCTCGGTAATTTATTGCCGAGAGTATTTCACAATAATAAAGTGTCAGTCTAACTTGATTTTGATTTGGCAACTTTAAAGGAGACACTGTTAAATGATACACCTTCCACTTCTTCAATCCAAATGTCAGTGCTTGATCCATGAATTTCTCTATCAAATAAAGTGTATTCATTTCCCAAAGTTAAATACTTAGCCAACTTGTCCATATCAGACTGATAACCGGCATCAGCTTCACAGAAAACAATTTTCGTCCCCATAGGGGCTTGTAACATATCCATACCAGACCTCTTGTTAAAAATTAATTTTATTTTTAACAGCTTGATAATAAGCCATTAAATCTTTTTCATCGCTTTCTTCTGAGCAAATCCAATCCAGCCCGACCATTTCATTAAGTGTCTCTGAAATGGTATCAGAAAAAACAAGGTCATATTTAACTGACCAATCCATATCCGAGTTAATAATGGCATCCATTTTTTTAAATAGCTCAATTGATGCCAGATTATAGCTATTATTATGATCCAAATCAGTTTTAACTTCATTGCATACTTTAATGATTTCATCCATTAAAGATGCAGTGATTGGAGCAAAACTCAGGTTATGACCTTCTGGCACAACCTTTTGCATAATAAGAGTTTTAAATTTTTCGCTCATTTTGAATCCACCATCTTCTTATCAAAATCAAGAGTCCAATATACATAGATAGGAGCATCATCACGTTCAGTTACATAAACAAAGTCGGCTTGTCCATCTTTATTGACATCAAATGTATCGTATTTTTTAGCAGAAGCAAAAAAGTCTAGATTTTCAGGTTTATTCAAAACCACATCCTTATAGGGAGTAAAGCCTATATTTCCATCATTTAAGGCAAAAGATGCTTCAACATTTTTCCCACGAGGTCGATAAATAACGATATCAGCCAGTCCGTCACCATTATAATCCTCTGTATCCACATTACTAATGCTTCGTCCCCAAGTATAATTGTCGATACCGCCAGTAATGTGTTCACTGAACAATAAACCTTCATTGCGATCAACTTTGTCCGTAATAAGAATTTCATAGTATAGTGAATTGCGATCATCCCACAACATAACAAAGTCATCAATGCCATCACCATTAAAGTCAGCCCAATCAAGCTTTAAATAGTCATAAATGCTTTCTTCGCTATCATAGCCACCCATCGCATCAACAAACATTAAAATGGCTGAAGCTAGGCTATTGCCATTAGGTAGTTTCAGTTGATTGGCATGCTTAGAAAATGTTAGATCACCATTATTAAAAGCAATAGAGAAATCAAACTTATCATTTTTCCATCCTGATGTGTATTGGGAGAAGATGACACTGGAGCAACCACTTTTATCTAAGATAGCTGTGTCAATTTTCGACATTTCTGAAAACCATTTCATAGTGGTTGGGATAGCAACATCTTTTTTGCTGTTACTAAACACTAAAACATCATCCTGTTCACCAGAATACATATTGATCCGGAAGTCACTCGATTCAAACCAACCAGATTTATCATTTATTTCAAGCATATCTTCAGATCCGTCACAATTAAGGTCTGAAAAACCGCGTTTTTTAGCATAGCGAACTTTGCCACTCATTTGTACTACTTGTGAAGCTGATGCTGTTGGAGCCGCTTTATAATGAGCAGTCGCCTTTGTTCGATTGCCACACCCCACAGCCAGTGTTAGGCTGAGAGTTAATGCAATAAGTAAGATTTGTTTCATCTAGAATCTCCAATAATTATAGTAGATATAATAATATCAAAAAATGGGTTGTATAGCAAGATATTAAAGCTAATATTGATTAATAAAAAAATTTTGCTTTTATTAATATAAATTGATATAATATTAAATAATAATGCACAATATTGGTGCATTATAGCTAATATAGGAGCGTTTTTAAAATGAAGTGGATATTGCAAACTGGAATTCAAGATTCTGGTTATTTGTCGTTAATAGAAGCTCTAACCAATAGGGATCTTGATTTTGAAATAATAAAACCAGTGTTTGGCACAAATATTATTATAGATAAAGATTTTGATACATTCGCTAGGCAACCCACTAAGGAAGATGATGTTTTCATTGATAACACTCAAGCTGTATTTCCTTTTGGAGTTATGGGATTATCGCGTATTTCAAAAGAACGCCAGTGGTCTCCTGGATCCTTTGAAAATGATCAATTTACATTTGAAAATTGGGCGTATGGATTTGGTCTTGATAATATTTTAAATGAAGAATCACAAGTGGTCAAGTTCGGTGATGAATTAAACAATAATCATTCTGTTTTTTTTGCTCGTCCTTGTGAAGACAATAAAGCTTTCGCTGGTCAAATGTTTACCAAAGAAAAATTTTCAGCTTGGCAAAAGAAAGTCATGGATGTGTGTAATGATCTTGATAAATTAAATGCTAATACTTTGATTACAATTGCTCCTTATAAAGAAATTTTACAGGAATGTAGAGTCATGGTTATAGACAAGAAAGTGATTACAGCCAGTTATTATAAATTTGGTGCTCATGTGCGTTATGAAGAGGTTAAACATGGGGATCCAATCTTAAGTTATGCTCAAGATATGGTTGATAAATATCAGCCCGCACGAGCATTTGTAGTGGATATCGCATTAACTCCAGATGGTTATAAGGTGATTGAAATTAACAACATCAATACCGTGGGTCTATATCACATGGATGTCAATAAATTTATTGATGCTATTGAAGGATTTGAAGTATAATGATTAAAAGATATCTTCATGAACAAGTCGACCAGAAATATCTTTAGTAACAATATTGGCATCAGTATACTTATCCTCTAAGTGTACTGATCCAATGTTGTTTAACAGGTCATCACATACAAAAGAGCGCCTAAAAATGTAAGATAACCCAGATCCAATGGCCATCCATTTGTTATGGTTATAGGGTATGTTAAATTTAGTATATTTTTTAATTCGCCAATCTAAAAATCTTAATATTTTAAAAGAATATTTCTTTTCATAGTTGTATAACTTTTTCGAGTTTGTTTCTCGATCAAAAACAAATATGGTTAAGTTTTTTTCTAGCATAGCAGGGAGCTTTTGATATTTTTTAAGATGAGTAAAACACTTTATCAAAGCGGCAAGATTACCAGTTCCCGCGATAATAAATCTTCCTGTGTCAAATATTTTTGGTGTTGTAGTGTGTTTTCCAGATACATTATGTGTAGCACGAGAATCAGAGTAAATTTTGCTTTCTTTAAAATCAATAACAATCGTTGTCATTATTTGTTTCCTTGTATTAATTGTGCATAAATAGAAAGGGATAGAGACATAATTTCATCTAAGTCATTGACTATGTGCAAGTTATTATAGTTAGGAATAAGATCTTGAATTTTAGATTTTACAAGCTTACGTGTGCGTATAGAATCAGCACAGGCTTGTGCACCATCTGAAGAAACACAGTTGTCATCGATCATGACAATGAAATGTCTATTTGGATTAGCACTGTGTAAAAGGGATAAAACGGAAAACCCAGCTTCAGCAAGAGAGCCAAAAGCTGTAGTTTCATCAGTAATAGGGAAAAGAATAATATCATCATTTAAGAAGTGTTTGTTCTCAATGTCAGCATCATCTGGAGTCCATGTACCTGGTGCAAGCTGAGGATTATAATAAGAGATAGACATTTCGGAATATTTTTCTATAAAATTATTCCGCCAAATGGAATGACCACATGTCCCAAATAAACCAATTGTTAAATCATCCATATACCAAGTGTGTCCTAAATTATAAGAAAGATATTGTATCTTAAAAATAAGATTAAAACAAGTAATAATGGTTGAATTTTAAATATAATGTTGTTATAATTAGATAACTAATTTTTCAATTCATATAATATCTGGAATTTCAAGTAATGGATAAGAATTTATTAAAATACAATAAATGGAATGCATGGCTCAAAAGGCAGGATGATCATAAATCTGCCTATGCTGTGTTTTTATATTGGCTTGAAGTAAAGCAGGATTACAAGTCAATTTCTGTGAATTTTAGATACTCTCCTTCTTTATTAAAAAAGTCTTTAGAAGATCAATATGTGGATAATAAATATGATAAGGTTTTTTTTAAGTTATCTAAAAAATATGATGGTGATTTCTATTCAGATTTAGAATCAGTTGCTTATATTAAGTCCAGAATAGGAAATTTGGCTTATTCATCTAAAGAGCTTTATGAGATGCTAAATAATTTATTTGTACGTGGATTTATAAAAGAAACTCAAATGCTGACCACAGTAAGAAAAAAAATAGATTATATTAATACATTTTTTAAAAATACAAATAGGAAAGATGTCATAAGATACTGCAATAAACAGGATATCTGTTACAGTGAATATGAAAGTGAAAGTTCACACATCATAGCAATAGAGCCTGATCAATGTGAAATGTCTTTGCTTGCCAGTCCGTCATGGTGTTTGTTATATAATAAAAAGTATATGAAGTCATACTTCAAAATATATAGAATTCTATTACTTTATGTTTTTAATAAAAACAATGGTGAGTTCTCTTTATTAGGTGTAAATATTATAAAAGATTTTGATTTTGATTTTGTTGTATCATCTTTCGATATGAACAACTCTATGACAATAGATCCTGAAATTTTTTATATGTTAAAAAATCTTAGAAGTCAAGAAATAAAAGATATTATAACGGTTCACCAAGATTCTGTGAAAATGGGTGAGTTAATGATTGCTGCTTTAAATGAGGTTGAGGATGATGCCTGGATCAGGAGTTTTTTGGAAAATAATGAATGTTGCTATAAAGAATTTAAATTAATTATAAAAACCATAATAAGACTAGACTTAAATGCAGTCTTTCTTCGTTTTGTGTCAATAGTAGAAGATACCAATTTTATGGAATCATGGGTTCAAGACAATATAGTGAATATGGATAATGTTTCAAAGATAGAAAGAAAGGTTATTTTTGATTATCTAATAAAATATAAATCATTTAAGTTAATGGAGCTGTTTTTAAGTCATACAAAATATTCAGTTGAGTTCATGGGCTGTTTTAATATTCTCCGTAAAAAAATGTACTCAGAGTTAATGTCATCAGAATATGTATTAATGAATCTGGATAAACTATTACCTAATGATTTAAAATATATAATAGACAACAAAACACTAAAGAAAAAAATATCTGACACTACCATTCTCCATTGTGTGAAATATATTCAAGATAACAATGCATTTGAAGTGCTTTATTTTTTAAAAAAACAAGTTGGTTTTAATTTATTGGCCCACTTGGATACTACATTGTTTTTCAAGTTCTCTATTAAAGATAGAATATACTTTTTAAAAAATGCGAAGTTAACATTGAAATCAGTATACTTCATTAATGTGGATAATTCCCTGCCAAGAAACGAGATTGTAAAACACCATATATGTAATAATGATATTGCTCCACAAATATTTTTTCAATTGGAAAAAAAATGCCTCAAAAGTAATTATCAATTATTTTATAGAAATTGTAGAAAAAAACACTATCATACATTGCATGATATGGATCTGAAAAATGTTACAAAAATATATCCACTATATAAAATAAGAAACTTGTGTAACTTTGACTTAAAATATAAAACTCAAAATGATTTTACTGTAAACCTTATAAAAGAGTTGATTCAGATAAAAGCCCTAGATGAGCTTTGTAAGAAAATTATCATGGAGGAAAAGGGAGGGATAAAACCATATCAGCATTGTATTTATGCTCTTGCAAGTTTGCTTTCTGAAGATTTCTCCAGGTATTATAGTATCACCAAAGATATTGCAAAGATAAACAACAAAAGTTCTGTAGATTATTGGGTTGATATGAATCAAAACGTTCCAACTCAAGATTTTTTAGATCTGGCCTCGGAAGAAGAAATTTTTGATTATATGCTAAGTAAAGAGTTTTTGCATGGATTCGCAACACCTTTATCATTTTATGCAATGATGAAGAAATTGAGATTTACCGAAAGTCCACATTCGTTTTTTACAATAATGAAAATATTAAAAAAGACAAATGTAACCATGAATTATAATATATTTCAGTACTTAGAAATAAAATTTAAAAAGAAGTATGGGAATTTTACATACATAAAATGTAAAATGGGATTAAAAAGAAAAGAATAATTAGTTGTTATTTTTAACTCCATTTTACATAGTTATTGTATATATTCTAAACCTTAAATGTCATGGAAAAACCATAGAAAAGAAACATTTTTCTCATGGCTTGAAATGATGTCATAGAGGTGTTTTTGTTTTTTGCCCGCTTTAATTCATCCGCTTCGATCAGGGTTCTTTCGCAGTTAAAAGGTAACAGTGATGCAAATCCAGAGCTGTACTGATAGACTGGTGCATACTGATCATTGGAGAACTTGCCAATATAAGTCGTTGCATATCCAGCTACAGTATTCTGACGCTCGCCTTTACAAACAGATATAATAGAATCTTTCCAGATAGAAGATTCTTCAATATCAAAACAGCGATCTGTTAAAAAGCCAAATACGAAGAATGAATCTTTTGAATTAGATGACAATTCTTGTTCTTCTCCGCACATTACAATAGATGCATTCATTTCTTTTCTAACAATAGGCTTAAGTGCTTTGAGGTTATCTTCATTGGATACATTCACCCTTGGATTGGATGATAAAGCATTAATATCAACAAAAAGACCCTGAATGTCAAACCCGCCTTCAGATCCAATGATATGGATTTTACTTGATGATGAGTGGTGAGCATGAGAAACAAATAACCCATCTTCATAATGAGTGTAATTATGATTAAATCTAGATTGAATTAATTGGAAGAACTCTTGATTGGTCATTTGTGAAAAGTGTTCAATAGCCTCTTCTTTAATTGAAAATATAACTTGGTTTCCCATAAAATTCCCCTAATGGTCAATATTAATAATAGGCATATTATATCAATATATAAAAAGAAGATCAAGAGAGTACCTTCAATTAAAGTGACTTTGATGTAATAGAAAACATTTATAATAATTCTCTTTCAGTTATACAAAAGAGAATTATTAATATTTAGTACATAACCTTCAAATATTAATGAAGATAGCTTAAGGAGTGAACAGATGCAGTGCTTGCAACTCCATTCACAAGGATAATACAATCCATAAGAACAGTTCTGCCATGACCAATATCAAGATACTCTTGCTCTTCATCGGGAAGGTGCTTACTAAAGCTGACAACTGCATTGATTTCTTTTTCGTTTTCATCTTGCCCAGTAGCAAGTAATTTTTCACCACTAATAAATTGATTATTCATAAAAACTCCGTAATATTAAAAATAAATTAAACTCATATAATAATTGTTTTTGTACAATCTAGTTCTAGCATTTTCACAGACTTTGCATAAAGAGATAGGTATAATTTTTATCTCTAACTTTTATGGTATCATAATTATACCAAATTCAAAATAAAGAAGCAAATAAATAAATTAAAAATCACAAATTTTTGATAATAAGAATGCTAGTTCATTGCGAGCAGAGCCAGCCCATGGGTGCGCATTTAATAAGGCATATTGTGCATCTGAAGTAAGGTGAATCACTGAAAATGCGGCACATTCAATCTCTCCATGCTCCGCATCACAAGATAGTTTGCGAATTTTATACATAGTGTCTACATCTACTTTGCATTTAAAAAGGTGGGTGTTTTGTTCTTTCTTATCACTAAATACATTATGAGAGCAAATTAAATCTAGGTCGCCAGTATCAACCTTATAATTAACTTCTTCCATGCATTCTCTAAGGGCTGCATCAACAAGAGATTCATTGGTATCAACATGTCCACCAACAAAGCCAAATACACTATTATAACGTATCATAACTCCCAGTAGTGCTATTTTAGTATCCCAAGCGTTGTTAGGCCAGTTTTTACAATCTTGATGTCGTTGATAAATTAAGCTAGGGTCAGTATAAAAGGCAATAAAAACAGAATTATTGATTCCCATCTCGCCATTTTTAATTTTTGTAATTTGCATTGATTAATATCCATTATATATGTTCTAAATTTCATGTAATATTACAATTATAACCTTTAAAAATAGAGCAAGCAAGAAAAAAACAATATTTTATAATATTTTTATCATTAGTATGCGCATTGTATTGTTGGATCCCATGCGAATACCATAGTGCACGAAGCCAGCTTTTTTTAGATTTGATAGAGAGGCTTTGTTGTCAGGATGAACAAAAGCAATCATTGAATAGTAATCTTTATTTTTAATATATTCATCAGTCATTTTGTGGAATCTTTTCTGTAATCCTTGTCCTCTAAATTGAGGTGAAATGAATGTGCCTTTAAGAAACAGGTTTTTATGTTGTTGAAGCTCTTTAAAGTCACCTTCGAGTTCACAATTGTCATCGAGTGTTCTACTATAACCCATAATTTGATTATTTTGTTTGATGTACCAAATATTACCAAGTTCTCTCATTTTATAAAATGATGGTAAGTCATGTCTACTAGAATAGACTCTGTCTTGATCCACTTCGTTGGTCTGCCTAAATTCAAACAGTTGATTTAATATGTAATCTGATGTAGCAGCCTTTATAGTTGCTTGATTTGGGTTATATTTTATGTTCAAAATTTGATACCATTTTCTTTTATTATAGCACAAATTTTAAATTTCAATAAATTTAACAAATAGTGGTTTTTATCGATTAATTATTATATTTTTTGTAATACTCCATCGCATCATTTAAAGAATCAAAGTCATCTCCCTTATTGAAATCACCAGGGTCATAACTGTCTTTGATTATTTGAGACTGGATCATCTGTGCAGTAGCATTCCAGTTATCGATATTGTCGTTGATCTTTACATTTGGCATCATTTTGGTGTGGTTGATAAAAAATTGAACAACATCAAGCTTATTGGTTAAAAACAAAGCACTAATAATATCGTTTTCTTCATCAGAATTATTGAGGAATAATGGTCTAACTTTATCATTTAATACCAATCGACAAGAATGCCAAAAATTATTATATTTAAAATTAAGAGCGTTGATAGATATAAGAATGTTATCATTTTCAATATTAGAAAATAATTGAGAACCATTAAAGGTTAACCCAAATACATCTTTGATGCAAACGATTGAATTAAAACTCATGTCTTCAATAAAATTAGACTTTTGGTCGTTGTATATTTTAATAGCTTCAGCAATAGCTTTGTAAGCTTCTTCCTGAAGATTACTGGATCGCAAGAATGTAATAAAATCAATATCGATAAGATGAGAATCAGAAATTGTCGCTATAATAACATCAGCAAAAATAACTTGTACAAATTTTCCATCTTGATCTATGCTAATTTTATAAAAATCATTCATTTCTTTGCAACTCATTGAGAGATAGCTCAATTAAAGCCAATTCTTCTTGCCAGGCGATCCCAAATTCAGCTAATTCATCTTTATCAGCATTTTGAAGATGATCATCCAATACACTTCTTCTGTCAATAAGTGATTCGAAAATATATTGAAAGGCTTCATTTGAAAGATTGTTCAGGTTATTATTAGACATAAGCACTCCTTAAAATTTGGATTAAATATAACATAAATGTCGAAAAAGGTCAATATCTATATATTTAACATGAATCTTGTAAAGAGGTCCAGTTTAATGTATAATCATGCTATTCAAGAGAATGCTGCATCCATTTATATTAAATAAGAGAGTTTATAATGAATATAGAAGTTTTTAGTTATAACGAAAATAAAACATTTGGTTATACAGTTCAATTAGATAATTTTTTGATTACTAAAATGAATAAAAACATTGAATTCAGAAATGATAAGACAAAATCAAGAGCCTTCATAGATGAGAAATATAAGATTTTAAACCAACTAAGTGCAGAATTTTTAAAGGGTTTGCATGGTGAATTATTAAATGTGGACTATAAAAACAAAAAAGAGTCAAAAGGTTTGTTTTTATTGTTTATAGTTGAATTAGATGAATTTTTTAAGAATGAATATCTTAATAAGATTTTTTCAGATTATAATGATACCAACAATAATCTATTGGATGAGTTAGATGAATGCACAACCGAAAACAGGGGTGCTGTTCAGATGAAAATTGATTTAAATAACAAGATTTTTAATGAATATCTCAGCCCAATATTAGCAGATAAAGTGGCTAATATAAAACCAGTTAAAATTTAAATATTATTAATAAAAAGGTGTGTTGATATGGGAATTGGGTTTTATAAAGAAGAAAATGATACATTCGCGTTGTATTCTAGTAATACCGACAAATTTTTATACAAAGGTCTCTCAAAAAAAGAGCTTGTATTTTTTTATATGGGTCAAGGCTCAAAGGTTTCAAGTCTAAAAAATGAAATGAATTATCGATTAAGAGATGTGGATGTTTCATTAGATCCAAAAAGTTATGAAGAAGCTGGGCCTTTTAATTTAAATGAAATGTTTTTAGAGGGTATTTTTATTTATGTGATGCCATTAAAGATTGATGAAGATAAATATTTGATTTACGATACATTCCAAGACTCAGTTACAGATATTATTATTTCAAGAGAAGAAGCACTTTTATTTTTACAAGAGTTCTATTTAAATATATTCTCTCAAAAATATTTGGCTGATTTTATGGGAATGATGGATAAAGAAGGAATTGCTGAAATTCTTCGATATAACACATTTGATTCAGATATAAAAAAAGAGATTTGGATAAAAATAGACCAACTAAAAACAGATGTTTAATTAAATTTAGATAAAGGAAAAAATATGAAATCATTTTATTGTTATTTGCCTCTCGAAAAAGAATTGGTAAACAAAGAAGAAGTTGTTCATTTGGTGTCATTAATTCTAGAGTCAGATATTGATGACAATGATGACTATAGTGGTGTAGGTTATATGAATTTAAAAACACGATCTAACAACAAATCTGTCACTGTGAATGTATTGTCAAATGTTAAGTTTGCATCTGACACACGTATTTTTGTGCGTATACGAATCGATATGTGCCATTCTGAACTCATTTTGATGTTGAGAGAGAAATCTGTAGCAATGAAAGGTTATCATGCTGATAACTCAAAGGTATTCCTGGATCATAGAGGGAGCAATGTTTATAATGTAATTGATGATACTAGTTTCATTCTTCTTAGCCATGGAGAGATTATCACCAAAATAGAAGATTCTTGTGATGGTATCAAAAAAGATCTACTGAAAAATAAAGAATATTTAGTTGAATTATATCAAAAGAAATTTGATGTAATGTTAACAATAGAGGAAAATAGTCAATATTCCCTACCAATTAAAGTGCAAAAAAATCAGGTAAGTTATAATTTAGAATTAAATTGATGGCACTACTAACAGAATTAAAGAGGAAACCGAAATGACAGAACAAGATTTAAATAATCTCACACAAGAGCTTCATGGTGTTTTCTCTCATGTTACCAGTGCTGGAACTATCTTTGTTATTGTTCCACGGCACAAAAAACGAGTTGAAGTTTATGTCAATCCTGATAAGTATTGCGGCTGTGAAAAGCGTTATGGTTTTATGTGCGAAGATCTTGCAAAAAAAGCAATTTTAGATTATGAAACAACAAACATTCTTCAATACTGGAGTGATGACAAAAAAACAGGAAATTATGTAAAAGCAAACAACCTTTACAGTTGTGCCTATAGCTCAGAGGCTAATGGTGTCATTGAAAGTTTTGAATGCGGAGTAAGCTGGAATATTGATGACCTAGAAAGTGCATACTTATAATTAATATGATATATGTTTCGTATATAAGTCTATATAATACAAAAATTATTGTTGATTATAAAAATATTAATTGTCTCAAATTATTTATTGCAAATTGATATTCCAACACAAGAAATATTAGCAAAATCATCTATTTCAAGATTATCTTGAAGATAAAGTCTTGCCAGATTATTGAAATCATTAATGGAATCTGGAACACTTGTTAGTTGGTTATTTTGTAGGTAAAAGAAAATCAAATTCGTTAAATTACCTATAGAATCTGGAACACTTGTTAGCTGGTTAGAATATAGATAAAGAAAATTTAAATTGATTAAATTGCCTATGGAGTCTGGAATGACGATTAGTTGATTATCTTCTAAGCTAAGGTGATTTAAATTAGTTAAATTACCTATGGAATCTGGAATACTTGTTAAATTATTACCTCCAATCTGAAGAGTATTTAAATTAGTTAAATTACCTATGGACTCTGGAATTTCGTTTGTATTAGCTCCGTCAAGACCAAGTGTGGTTAAAGCACACCATCCATCAGAATCAAGGTTGTATATAGATTGGAAGTTGTTCAATTCACCAACACTTGTGACTGTTAATCCACCTTCTGCACATGTTGTGTTTTCTTCAGAAATAGTCTCACTTGATCCAACTTGACCAAAAGGCGTAGAATCTTCAAAATCTTTATCTCCATCATTATCATCATCGTCATCAATAGAATTAATTATTCCATCTCCATCCCAATCATTAGAAACGAAATCGGGTTGTGGAATTTGTGTATTGAATACACCTTGAGCAATTGCTCCGAGGGATAGGCTTGAAATTATTATCGATAATATGATTTTTTTCATTTGATAAATCCATTTTATTTATTTATTTATTATTACATACTTTAATATATAGTCAATATTTACATTCTAATCTTTATTTTTATTATAAATCTTTTTTTATATAATCTAAAAGATGAGTTTCTGTTTTGGCAACACATAACTCTAAATTAGGTTTCATTGAAAGCAGAATATCATTTATATTTGGTTTTGCCATTATTAATAGATGTCTTGTTGGGTTTATTTTTTAACGAGTTCATTTCGAAAATTATTCACCCATTTTAGATAGAAAATTTAAGATTATTCTTCCTCATTAATAGGAATTAATTTAATAACTTCTTTTTCTTTTATAGCGATTCCATCCCTTGGTTTGTAGACCTTACCACATTGATCAGGACTCACTTTTATTTCTGTTATATAGGAACCCTTATTACCATAATATCTATAGCCAACAGATACTCCGTTATCGGTAAACCCCTTCATCTCTGGAGTGGTGCATATAAAATTTGTTATTAATTCAGTCATCCCGTTTTTTAAATATTCTTCAGTGATTTCATCTTTATTATAATTAACTAATGTGTTTTTATAAACAAATGTATTGTTTATGAAAAATGTTCCATCTAACTGTGTTTCTTCATCGATCATGATTGGTAGTGTTTTATTTAATTCACTCGATTCCTTTATAAAATCTATTTTTTCTGGTGCGGCTATAGATAATCCAGAGGTTAGCAGTATTGTTCCTAATATTACTGATTTATACATTTTATATTCCTTTTTTTATTTTATTTTTACATACTTTAATATATAGTCAATATTTACATCCCAGGCTTTACAATTTTTTTAGACTTTTTTTTAGCACTAATTTCCAATAAATAAACCGACTTCAAATCCGTCAAAATTTGCCCCAACAAATTCAACCCTTTCCATTGAGATCTATCGTGTGCTCTAGTGTCTTCTTTGCTTAGTTTAATGCCCCAAATATCATCGTATGGACTACTTTCTACCATGACTGCATCACCTTTAGATATCAGATCTCTTTTAAGGTGAGGGTTTTGATTATACTTTTCTCGGCTACCAACAGAAACGATGGGAACTCTTTTCTTAACCCAAACCTCTTCTTGGTAATTAGATATTTCTCTACCAAGATCTTTCATTTTTTTCATCATCGCATTCCATGTCCTATGATGAGATTGATTATTTAAAATCTCATGGCCAGTTAAATCTCCATTAATAAAACTTTTTCCTAAATGAGAATTATTAAAATTTAAAATCTTTTTGGCAATAACTTCATCCCCAAATAATTTTGCCTTAGAATACATCATAAATTGTTCAGCAGAAATAAATTGGCGTTCTTTGTATTTAAATAGAGATGGGTGCCACTGACTGAAGGTGGAATGTGTTTTCCAAAAAAATTCAAATGTCTCTTTTGTTTTCAATTTATCAATAAAAGGTTT
Source organism: Laminaria ephemera (assembly GCA_036873875.1). Taxonomy (NCBI): domain Eukaryota; class Phaeophyceae; order Laminariales; family Laminariaceae; genus Laminaria; species Laminaria ephemera. The sequence goes on along the minus strand of JAYJMJ010104255.1, from coordinate 4,380 downwards.
GAAACTTTCATTGAAAACGATGTTATCTGGTATTGTCTTATTGTCTGAGAAAAAGGAAATCATTTCTTCTGGTGTGTACCCATTAAGGTTTTTAGCATCAGCAATGTAAGCTATTAGGAATTTTTTTCTAGAATGATATTCTGCCCATTTATAAAGCTCATCAACATTGTCTGAAATTTGTTGCGGAGATAGACTTTTAAATCCAGATTTAAGGTAGGTTATGCCTGTTGCTTCTTCAAAATAGTTTCGTGTTAAGTTCTTTGTAATAAGTCCATAGGTTTGCCCAAGAACACCTCTACCCGATCCATATGGAAGAGCACCAAATTTACGAGCATATTTTGCAGCACCAGCTCCATTTCTAAATTCTGGATTTGCTCCATAAACGAAAATTTCATCATCCTTTAAGGAAGTGATAAGTTCACCTGACCAATATTCTGGTTTTTTTTGCATTAAAAATGACCTTTTATATACTATCCTAATATTATACCATAAAAGACATTCTAATGAAATGATTTTTTGGGATCTGTGTGGGATAGCTTAATCCTCGCGGCTCGTAATTTATTTCCGAGAGTATTTCACGAATTGTCTATTTTTCCAGACTCGTTGTTTTTATAGTAATAAATATACAAAGACCGGACAAGAATAAATATTCCAATAATATCAGCAATGATCGGGAATATATTGCCCACATAAAGAGTATAAACTAACCAAACCAGACATCCAATCAGTAAAAATAATTTGGTTTTAATTATTGTTTCTTGAAAAATAGAAAAAGTAATAAAAAGATAAGCAATGGCTGGAATTAAGTTCTCCCATTGACCATCAGATAACATGAAATAAAGAGTACATGATACAATGGGTGTAGTAATCGATAATATTTGATTTAATTTGATATTTTCTAAGGTAAAAATGGCAATAAAATAAAGAAATGCAGACCAAAATCCAGTAAGCCCACCAATAACACCATTAGATAAAAACAAAACCGAAGAAAGTCCAATTACGGCAATAGTGTTTAAAATTAAAAAGTTTTTTTTGTTGTTTTGTAAATAGGCCAGTATTGTAAATATTACTGACATAAATCCTAATATTGTCAGAATATTCATTTCATTTGCCTTTATTGTTGTTATTATTATTATTGTTATTACACATTAAAATCTTAAGTCAATAAAAAATTACCATCCATTTAAAATTAAATAATCACTATCCCAGTCAAATGTGTTGTATATAAAAACCAAATTGAAAATTTGATAATTTACAGATCCATGAGATACTATTTGTCCATCTGACATATCATCTAGTGTGTTGTTTTCATCAACCAGTTTATATGGACGTAGAACTCTATCACCAAGCTGATATTGCCAGTGATCTTGTTTGTTTCGTAGCTGACTAATCATTAAGAGTACTTTGTCGGAATCATTAATATCCGTGCATTCTAAATCTTTTATTTCTTGTTCAATAAGAGACTGAACATTGTCAGAATAAGATTCAATTAGAGTTTTAAGACCTTCTTTTGTTAAAATAGAATACCGTGTCTCAGATTCAGACTTAATATCAATGTTGTTAAAAAAAACTTCAAGAAAAGGAAAATCAGTGTCCACTTTATATGATAGAGTTAACAAATCCGTATCTTCAGGAAGATTAATAAAACCACCATCATTGTCTGCTTTTATTGCATATGACAATTCATCATAAAATAAGTTTTCATATTTTGATTTGTATTTTTTTGGTAGCTTTAATAATTTTTCTCTATAACTCATTTTATGTCCCTATATTAATTTCACTGATTCAATCTAACATCGCATAGATTATTGTTATTATCTAAATAAACAATATCATAACCATCCACTTTAAATTCTGTATCATAGCCCAATAAGCCTTCTTCTCGAATTTGCTCAAAAATATCCTTGATTGGATCAGATTTGTGCTCTAAATATCCATCCACCTGACACCATTTAGAGGATTCTTTTAGACCGTCAAAAAAATTAAGAACAGTTAAAGATTTGTCAGCATCATTTTCTTCTGTAATGTACACAATGTTATTGCCAGAATCCATTTTAAAATTGATAGATATTTTAAAGTAGTCCCCTTTTTCAGATTGAGGATGGCCAATTGTTAAAGATTGATATTTAGACATATATACACCTGTTAATAATGGATTATTAACAATGATTATAGCACAAATGGAAACAAAAACCAATAAATTTTAAAAAAAAAGGAGCATTCAGCTCCCTTTGTTTGTATCAACTTCTTGATTTTTCGCGCCGCTCTTTTTTACGAACACTATGTGTCTTTGTTTGGCAGCCAAAGTTGTTTTGTTCTTTCCTTGCTGTTTTCAAATCCTGTTTTGTATAGATTTCCTCGCGATCTGTTCTTGTGTTTATAATGCCGTAAACAAATTTGGTATAACGATTCAATTTATTATATTCAGATTTTTCACCCTTTCGAGAGGCAAATAATTCAAAATAAAACTCACCACACCCACAATCACAGCAGTAAGATCTTGATCTAGGCTTTAATATTTTTTTAATATAATTCAATAGACGTTGTGTAGACATTTTTTGCAATTGTTCAATTGGAAGTCTATATCCATCAATATAATGTAACTTTTGTTTATATGTTGTACTCATAATAATTTCCTCAAAATTAATTAACCTATTTTTAAATATATTGGCAAAAAATTTTAAACAATCATCATTAGTACATCTCCTTTTTTATATTGGATTTTGAATTCATACTAATATAACACGAATAGCATTAAAAGTAAAGATTAATAAAATATAAAATTATAGTAAAAGTGAGTAAAACACATGTCGATTATTGAGAATTTATTAGTAATGTGTTATAATTGATAATGAAAAAATATATGGGGTTTCACTCTGTAGTTAAAATTTCAAGACAAACCTAGACATTGAGTATTCTTTCATTATGATTTCAATATATTGATAACAAAAAATATGGAAATCATAATGAAAGAATACTTAAGTGTAGGAGAAGCAAGTTTAGAATTGGGAATATGTGTTAAAACCTTGCATCTATGGGAAAAATCTAAAAAATTACTATCGAATTTTAGAACATTTGGAAATCATAGACGCTATTTAAAATATGATGTTTTAAAAATAAAAAACAAAGAAAAACGGATCAACATTGGCTATTCGAGAGTTTCTTCTTATGATCAAAAAGACGATTTGGAAAGACAAAGTCAATATTTAATACAATATTCAAATGATAATAATATTAGTAATTTTCAAATCATTGAAGATTTGGGTAGTGGTTTGAATTTTAAGAAAAAAGGCTTAAATAAATTAATTTCACTCATTATTTCATCTTCTATTGATACAATTTATTTAACTCACAAGGATAGATTATTGCGCTTTGAAACGGAATTAATTATTGGTATTGCTAAAAAATTTGGCACAAATATTATATTTATCAATCATGATGAAAATGAAACATTTGAATCCACTTTAGCCAAGGATGTTTTAGAAATTATAACCGTTTTTTCCGCTAGGCTTTATGGTAGTCGTAGCCATAAAAATAAGAAATCTATTGAATTGGCTACTTAAAAATTTAAATACTAGATTAAAACTTGACTTAACTACTTGTTTTTGTTATATTTAAGTCTAATTTAAGAGATTTTTAATATATGGAAAACAAAGAGGAAAAAAGTGAAAATATTATACTTCATAAAACTTTCTCTATCCATGAAAAAGATTTAAAAATTGTTCGTCATGCTAAAAAAGCTATTTTTGATTATAAACATTTAGAAAATATGGTTAATATTCTTCTTAATAATGAATTAAAAAAAGTAAATTCTTTTGAAAATAAAGATGATCGTGATTATACAATTTTCAATTTATTATTAAATCCCATTGTTATGAAAGCCGTTATTTCTAATAATGGGGGTGGTGAAAAAACAAAAACAAATATTGAATTAATTAACAATTATTTTGTTGATAATAAGATTTTTATTGCATTGAAAAATATGGGAAATATTTTAAATGATAAAAATATTTCAATGATTATTAGACGATTAAAAAAAGATTGGACTAATATTTTCAAAAGAAGAGAAGAGTATTTTAAAGATAAATCTAGTTTTACGGGTGAACCAAGATTTCCAAAAGCCAAATCTTTAGCAAAAACATATCAATATTCTATTCCATTAGAAGAATCTAAATTCTCATTAAAACGAAAAAATGTTTTGGGTTTAACACTCTTTAAAAAACAAATACACACTCGCTTTAAGATGAATAAATATGTTAATTCAAAAAATATCCAATCATTAGTTGTTTCATACTCACATGGCCATATTTATTATAATTTTACTTATGTTGAAACAACTAAAGTTAATGCATTAAATAAAAAACAAAAAACTTTCAAAAG
>JAYJMJ010104045.1:0-47933 GCA_036873875.1 Laminaria ephemera | reverse complement strand
TACTAAATTTAATTTTGTTAAGCCCTCTGTTACCATTTTATAAAAGAACCTACCGTTAATAGAACAGTCTTTTTCGTACCTAATTTTTATTTTTGGGCACTTTTTTGTTTCTAAATACTTATTAAATAATCTTTCCATGATTTCATCTTGAAGAGTACTCTCAAAATCATCAAATGATGGAAAAAATATCTTATTATGATATATGCCTATCATCATTAACACCTCTTTGTGTGTTTAAAAAAAGGAACCTTAAATAAGGTAAATTCATCTACAATTATAGATATAAAATTTAAAATTGCAACCCTTTAATTAAAAAAAACTATAACTTTATAAATAAAAAAAGCACACCCAAACCAAGATATGCTTTTTTATTTTTAATAGTAAGTTTTTAACTTACATATATAAACCACCATTTACATGGATTGTTGTTCCATTAATATAGCTTGCATTATCTGATACTAAAAATACTACAGCATTTGCAATATCTTCAACCTCACCAAATCTACGAGCAGGAATTTTATCACTCATTGTTTTAACTGCTTTTTCAGGTAGGTCTTTAGTCATATCTGTTTTAATAAACCCTGGTGCTATGCAGTTAATTGTAACGTTTTTACGGGCAACTTCAGTTGCTAGAGCCTTTGTAAAACCAGTTAAACCAGCTTTTGATGCAACATAGTTTGTTTGCCCTATATTACCCATATGCGCAACAACTGATGCAATATTTACAATACGACCATATCTTGATTTCATCATGTTTGGTAAAATAGCTTTAGTTAATGCTACAGATTTTGTAAGGTTAATGTTTAAAACATCATCCCATTGTTCTTGAGTTTGTCTTGAAAATAACCCGTCTTTTGTAATACCGGCATTGTTTACCAAAATATCAATTTTAGCATCACCAAGCTTTTCTACAATAGTTTCAACTGAGTTATCATTATATAAATCTGCACCTATTCCTTTTAGTGCACCAATTTCTTTAGCTACTTTAGTTGCTGATTCATCAGATGAACCTGTAATTATAACTTGTGCACCTGCACTAATTAAATTTAAAGCAACTGACTTACCAATACCGCGTGTTCCGCCTGTTACTAAAGCTATTTTGCCTTCTAAATTAATATTAAACATAATCTTAATCCTTTTATTTATTTAACATCTTCTGTTTTTGTGATGTTTTGTAAGTTTAACTCTTTATTAAATTTCTTAAACAAACCGCATAATACATTACCTACGCCAAACTCTGCTACATTTGTAATGCTATTTTCTTGCAGAAGCTTCATAGTATCAACCCAGTGAACTGAACCTGTTATTTGTTTTTTCATGTTCTGTTTAATTTGCTCAACATTAGTTGTTGGCTGTGCAGTTACATTCATAATTACAGGTATTATAGCATCATTCATTGGTGTTTGGTCAATTATTTTTGCCATTTCATTTGCTGCTGATTCCATTAAAGGTGAGTGGAACGCCCCTGAAACAGGCAGCACGATTGCTCTTTTAGCACCAGCTTCTTTACAAAGTTCACATGCTTTAATAATACTTTCTTTTTCACCTGATATAACAACTTGGCCTATTGTATTATCATTTGCTAAAACAGTATTTGTAGCTTTAGTAATTTCTAATACTTTTAATACATCTAAGTTTAAAATTGCAGCCATTGATCCATCAGCATCTTGGGTTGCTTTTAACATTGCTTTTGATCTTTGATCAACTAATTTTAAACCATCTTCAAAACTAAAAACTTCAGCTTGTGCTAATGCAGTATATTCACCCAATGAGTGCCCTGCTAAAAACCCTGCTAGTTGTGTAATTGTTTTACCAGTAGATTGTTTTAAATATTCACATGCTGCAAAGCCTGTAATAAATAAAGCAACTTGTGCATTATTAGTTTTATTTAACTTTTCTTGATCGCCTGTAAGCATAATTTGTGTGATATCTCTACCTAATATATCATTAGCTTTTTCAAATAAATTTTTAGTTAGCTCTGATGTAGCAAAATCTTGCCCCATTCCAACTTTTTGAGACCCTTGTCCAGGGTAAACAAAAACTGTATTTTCTTTATTAAACATTATCTATATAACCTCTATTTTCTTATTACAATTGTTAATATGATATTATTTGTGAAAAAAATCAACTATTTTAGTAAAAAACACTTGAATTTATTGAGAAATTTGTTATATTGGTCTTAACTATCTATTAATTTAGGTAGTTGATTTCTTGCTATATTATAATAATATGGCGGAACCACATACAAAATAACGGTTATTATTGTATGTGTTACAAACCAAAAGAAACTATAAGGAAATATACACAATGGCATTTTATGAAAATGTAATGATTATCCGTCCTGACGTTACTCCAGCTCAAGCAGAAACTATCGGTAAGAAGTTCGCTGAAGTTGTAGAAGCTAACGAAGGTAAAATGATTAAAAATGAAAACTGGAAACTAAGAACATTAGCTTACAGAATTAAGAAACATAAAAAAGGTCACTACATTATGTTAGGCTTTGAAGGCAACGGTAAAACTGTTGACGAACTTGAAAGACAACAAAAGTACACAGACGATATTATCAGATTCTTAACAGTTAAAGCTGATACATTAACAGCTGAGCCGTCAATCGTATTGACACAAAGACCTGTTAGAGATAGTAAATTCTCTCGTCCAATGGCTAACAGAGCAAGCGAAGTTGCTGCACCAGCAAAACCTGCTTCTGAATAATCTAACATAATTTTAAGGAATTAAAACAATGACTAAAGAAACACAAGTTGTAGAAACAGTTGCATCAGAAAAGTCTTCAGAGACTAGAGTTGCTCCTCGTTTATTCGGCAGACCTTACTTCCAAAGAAGCAAGTCATGCCCATTTTCAAAACCTAACGCTCCAAAAATTGACTATAAAGATGTTAAACTACTAAGCAGATACATTTCTGAGTATGGTAAAATCATCCCTCGTCACATTACTGGTGTTAGCGCTAAAAAACAAAGAGAACTTGCAAATGCTATTAAAGTAGCTAGACATCTTTCTCTTCTTTCACCTACTTCAAAAGTATAGAAAAAGGAATTATAAAACATGCAAGTTATTTTATTAGAAAATATTAACGGCCTAGGTAAAATGGGTGAAGAAGTTACTGTTAAAGCTGGTTACGGAAGAAACTTCCTAATCACAGAAGGTAAAGCTCTTTACGCTACTGCTGAAGCAAAAGTTAAATTTGACGCTCAAAGATCTGAAATTGAAGCTGCTTCTGCACAAGCTAAAGCAGACGCTGAAGATTTTGCTAAGAAATTTGAAACAACTGAAATTACTTTAACAAGACAAGCTTCTGAAACTGGCCAATTATTTGGTTCTGTTAAGCCACAAAACATCGTTGATGCTTTAGCTGAACAGTCAATTGCTATTAAACGTCAAAACGTTCAAATCGGAGCACCTATTAAATTAGTTGGTGACTACGAAATTAGAATCGTATTACATTCAGACGTTAACGTTATGTTAAAAACAAACATCGTTCGTCAATCAGTTCTATCTAGCTAGTATAGTAGAACTCATTTATATAAAAAGCCCAATCAGAAATGGTTGGGTTTTTTATTGCCAATAAATTAACACTATGCTATGCTTATTTGTATAAATTAAAAAAATATTAAGGTGATCGATATGATGAATAAAAAAGCGGCAATGTTTGGTTTAGATGCAAGAATAGCACTAGCAATATTTGGCAGCATTAGCTTAGTTGCTACAGCAAAAATACACTCTTCTATTAATAACTCAAGAGCAAGTAAAGTTATAACTGATATGAAAGAATTGGCAAAATCATACGAGGCATATTATCTAGATACTAGAACATCTTTAGCACCTCTTAATGCATCTACATCACACTATCTACACTTCTCATTAAAATCAGAAGGCCTAGCAAATAACCCTGGTGTTAAAAGATGGTCTGGCCCATACACATCACTACCTAAGGACTCTGGATCTCCATACCTTGACATGTCATCAAAAGGATATGTATTTGCAAGATTCCTTACATTAAAACATAGTGTTTCTTGGGGAAATACTGAAGAATGGTTAAGCAAAAGCTCATCATGGTGCGATACATCTGAAGAGTGCTATTTATGGGTTAGCTACGCAGGAGCTGAACCAAATGACCCTACTATAGAAATATTAGATGATCTTATTGATGGATCTGATGGACCTGATGCAGGTGACTATAGATGGAGACATCCAACGATTGATGGGCACCCTTGGAAAACACAAACCTACTTAAAATCAATAGCTATTAAAAGCCCACTAGCACAATAACTTAAAAAGCACATATATAAAATATGTGCTTTTTTATTTAGGTTGGCTAAATATATATAATTAATAATAAAGCTGGTTAATATAAAAAACTAAACATCTCTCAGACTTTTAAGACGCTAGCTTTATAGGGCTTATATTACCTTCTTTATTAATTTGATATATTATAGTGGTATGATAGTTCTCAAGGTCTGTAACGCACAAATATACGTCCTCAGCAAATACCATTGCCATTGCAACACCTTCTTGATACAAATCATTGATTGCATCTTCTTTTTTATGAGATAACATAGCCTCTTTCTTTTTTAATTGCTTATCAGCAAACATTAAATAAGATTTATACATAACCAACCTCCTTGCGTTATTGTTGTTTTTTTATCACAGTAACTACTTTTAGTGTCAGACAAAAGTCAGTTTTTTTGACATGCTAAAAAAGCCTATACATCAGCCACATTAATAGAGAATAAAAAAATACCCTGCTTTATATAAACAGGGTATTTTACTAAAATTTTTACTTTTTGACTACAATGCAGCGTCTTCTTCAATAAATAGATCTTCTGCTGGTGCAGCAATTGCTTCTTCTGAAGATTCTACAACAGACTCTTGCTCAACTTCTTCAAAAGATAAACCTTCAACTAAATCAGTATCAGCAACTTTATCTTCATTTTGCTTTTGTTGTAATGTAGTTAGCTTATCATCTTCTGAAACTTCAACATCATGACGGTTAACACCACGGATGATATTTGCTTTAACGTCTTCTAGCTCAACATTACCTTGTGCGATTTCTCTTAACGCTATAACAGCATTCTTGTCATTGTTTCTCTCTAGAGTAATTTCTTGTCCTGCAGAGATATCTCTTGCTCTTTGAGCTGCTAATAATACTAGCTCAAAACGATTTTGAACAACTTTTGTGCAGTCTTCAATTGTAACTCTTGCCATTTTATCCACCTTATAAATTAATATTTGCTATACTTATTTGCAAATTATATGATATTTTTATAGAAAAATCAAGTACTATTATATAATAAAGTTACTATCGTAGTAAAATAAATTATCTATTTTATTATATAACACAAAACTATCATCTTCTATTTTATAAATATAAGTATAGTTTGGGTCAAAGTAAAGCTCAAATGACTTATTAGTTAAATTATTTGGTGCATGTAATATAATATAATCAAACCCTTGATTTTTAAAGTACTTATGAGTATTTGCAAAGCCCTTAGGCAAAGTTAAAACATTAACAGGCAAATACTGATTATCAGCATTATCATATGTTAAAATATCTACATAAAACTTAGATGTTTTTTTAATATCTACGAAAGCAATTTTAGAATTTTTCTCTATATTTTTATTAATGTATTTAGATACGTTTAATATATTTTCAATTTTATCATTTTGCTTTTTATATAATGTATCTTTATTTGAAATAAATACAGCTATTATACATGCAATTATAATATATTTTAAAGTTGGTGAAATACTAATATCTGAAGTTTCTAATTTAGAGTATACAAGCCTACCTATTGGCATAAATATTATAAACTGTAACAATGCTATTGAACTAAACCCTAAAGAGTAACTTGCATAACTAACCGATGAATACTGACTAAAGAAAATTGGAAGACATATAAATAAGTATATAAAGCTAATCCATAATACTGGTCTAAATAAATGATTATCTAAAATTATATCTTCTGTTTTTTTAATATTTTTAAATGTGTACAATGATAATAATAATAAACCAATAATATAATATGTAGCCACTACATGTTTTGATGCTAAAACATATAAACCCTTATAAATTTCTTTTATTGAAACCATATCTATTGCTGAAAAATCTATAAACAACATATCTAAACTATTTGCTTGCAAATACATTTTAAAAATAATAATTCCACAAATTGGTATTAAAGGTATAATTAAAAAGCCAGTATATTGCTTATGATTTAGAGTGCTTGCTTGTAAAACATATCTAATAATTAAAGTTAACAATAAACTAAATGCTAATAATAACCCAGCCATTGAGCTAAATGATAATAGTAATAAAATAAAACCTGCAGGTATTGTGGCTATATTTTTTGGCAAGTAACCTTTTCTAAAAATATACTCTGAAAATGCAAATGCAATAGCTGATGTAAATATAAAAGGATCTGCTGATAAGCTAAGCTGTTTTATTGAAAATGGGTTTAAAACTATTATAAGCCCTAGTGTTATAATTAAAGGAAATGCTAAATTACCCATACGAAGCCTAACCCCGCAGTTACGAACAAATTCACAAACAACAAAGGCAATTAAGGTAAAGTTAAAACATGCAAAAATACTATCTTTTACATCTGTAAATATACTAATTGGAAATAATGTTAACTGATAAGCCACAGGGTATTTTAAAACTTCTGCACTTAATTGATTATTTAATACTAGAGTTTTAAAGCTTTGTGCATATACTGCAAATTCTTGCCATAGATGAAGCTTATCATTTCCAAGCAGCATTAATGTTGGAAGTAATAATATAAATGATAATGCAATTTGTGCAAAAAATATTGGAGATAATGTCTCTATTTGGTCTTTTTTAGGCAATCTTAATAAACCTATTAAAGTTATAACAACATATAACCACCAAACCTTATTTAAACCAACTGGGTAAACAACAGTGCTTAATAAGGCAAGTAAAACCCAAATACCAGCACCAACTGCAAAACAACGTAATGGGGTTGCTTTATAGCCTTCACCAACGTATGAATAAACCACACTGCCTGATAAAGTGTATATAAAAAAGATAAATAGTAAATATATTATTTGTATAGCATGTTCCATCTTGCTTATTATATCCTATTTAAATTTATTTTAATTTAACTTATTATTTTGCTTGAATTAAATTAGTTTTAAATTTGCTAATTTGGTCTAATTTAGGGTTAAAGAATCTGCAAATCCATGTTGTAGACTCACCAGATTTTAATGTTTTATGATCTGGCTCTGCTTCCCACTCATCTAATAATACACCATCTTCATTAAATAACTGAACATTTACATTAGGAACAGGAACTTCTACTTGAGAAGTATTTTTTATTGCTCCTGAAAATGACAGAACCGTCATGTCTGAAAATTGCTCTTGTTGGCGTTCTACGTTTTCAATTATTAAACCTGCAACATCAAAGCTTTCTTCTTCAATATTAAATCCTAATAATTGATATATAGATGATAACTGTGGGTTGTTTTGAACTATTTTATCTTTAAAAATTAATAATGATGCTATAAACACAGCTAATGATGCACCTAAAATTACAAACATAATTTTTTTACGTTGTTTAATTTTATTATTTAAAACTTTTTGCTGATCTTTTAAACTAGGAGAATGTAACCTTGCTATTGGTGGCAATGGTGGCTTTTCTGATGAGCTTTCTTTTTCAGCTCCTGATTCGGCTGCAATATTCCACTGATGTTTGCATTTTGCACATCTAACTTTCTTAGAATCTGCGCCTAATCTTTCAGATTTTATCATATATCTTGTTTTACATTCTGGACATGTAATTATCATCTGTTATATTCTCTGTTTTACTGTGTGTGTTTTTTTAATGCTTAACTGAATTTGTTTTTCTTAGAGTCTATGGAAGAAATAACTCTTAAAAATGTAATAAAATATATATAACAATAGATTAAATATACATAATTATTAAATATCTCCATTTATCTAATATGTAATATTACAATATTTTGAATAAAAAAGACACAAAAATATGAAAGATCAAGAAAAAAAATACTTTTTTTTTAACAACTGTGCTTGCAATATCACACTAAATCTAATATTATATAAGAATAATCAAAATCAACAAAATTACATTATAAATTATTTAACAAGGATTTCTATCAATGATCAAGCTAAAAAATGTGTCTTTTAGATACCCAAATAGCGAACAAAGAACATTAAATGACCTTTCAATGGAACTAAAGGCTGGGTCTTTCCACTTTTTATGTGGCCCTTCAGGTGCAGGTAAAACTACTCTATTTAAAACATTATACCTTGAGTTAATGCCCACTTCAGGCGATCTAAGCATTATAGATCATCCAGTAAAAGATATTTCAAGAAAGCAAATAGCCGAACTACGCCAGCACATGGGTATCGTATTTCAAGATTTTAGACTGCTAAATAAACTTACAGTTTGGGAAAACGTAGCTTTACCATTAAGTATTTTAGGCGAATTATCAAACCAGCAAAAACAAGCTGTTAATGATATTTTAGACTGGGTAGGCTTAAAACATAAAATCCATGATCACCCTCATAAACTATCAGGTGGTGAAAAACAAAGAGTAGCTATTGCAAGAGCAGTTGTAAATAGACCAAAACTACTTATTGCCGATGAACCTACTGGTAATGTTGACATTGAAATGGGTAAAAGAATTATGCATTTATTATGTGAACTTAATAAGCATGGTACAACTGTACTAATTGCAACCCATGACCAAGAAATTATTAACTCTTTTGATTACCCTCGTTTATATTTAAAAGACGGTAAATTAAGTAAAGAAAACTAAAGGGACTTAGAAAAAATGAGTATCAAAACTGCATATAAAGCACTTTCTTTAAAATCAGATCCTATTTTTAAACTACTAATGATAATGCTTGTTCTATTAGGATGGCTTGCATCATTAGGTGGGGCAAGTATTATTGGTTTAGAAAATCTATATAACCAATGGAACTTAACACAAAAAAGCCGTGTTAATGTTTATCTACTAGCACAAACTGAATCTAAAAGTATAGATGAGTTAACTCAAGAACTTTTAAATCAAAGCTATATCAAAGGTATTAAGCATGTTAAAGAAGAAGAAACTAAAGCACTTTTAGAACCTTTCTTAGTAAATGATTTAAACATTGAGCTTCCTAAAATTTTAGAGCTACAAACAACTAAAGCAACTGACTTTGTTAAAATTAAAAAAATTGTTAATGATAAAATTCCTTCTGCACAAGTAGATGACCCAAGTAAAACATTAAACTCTATTGCAAATGGTGTTAGATTTGCCGAAGCTATTACTCTTGTTGTTTCTTTAGTTATTATATTTGTTATATCTTTAATTGTATCACTTACTACAAGAGCAGGATTACGTGCTCAAAAACGCCAAGTAGAGATTTTACAATTTGTTGGAGCAACTGATTCATTTATCGCATTTTTAACAGTAAAGCAGGTTTTATACTGTAGCATGGTTGGATATATAGGCTCAGTTATATTATCGGCAGCAAGCATTTATATAATAATGATAAAGTGGACAGTTTTAGAACCATTTATCTTAGCTAATGTTTGGTTCATAGCTTTTGCTTTACCTTTATTTATTTGTATTGTTGCATTAATTGTATCAATGTTTATAGCAAAAAGAGTTATAAGAGGTAATTAAGTTTGTCTATTTACTTAATGAGAAAAAAACTTTTTAAATCTAATACAAAAAAACTTTTGCTGACTCTTTTAGCGTTTTGCTTTATTAGTTTTTTTGTAGGGTTTATTAGTTTTGTAGTAAAACTACCAACTGAAGATGAAATTCCGAATTTAAAACAGCACCAACTTGATGGTGGTATTGTTTTTACTGGTGGGCAATTTCGCTTAGGAACAATCTCATTAATTATTAAAAATAACTTTATTGAAGGCCCTATTTTAATATCTGGGGTTTATCCTGGAGAGAATTTATCTCAAACATTTTTAAGTTTAGGCTTAGATAATGAGCAAATTAAAAAAATCCAAATGGATTACATGGCAGTATCAACTGTAAGTAATATAAAGCAAGCATTTGATTGGTCACTAGAGAATAATTTAAATAAGGTTCTTCTTGTTACATCGTATTATCACATTCCAAGAGTTAAAATGCTTTTAGAGCAATTAAAAGATGATAATATTGAATTTGTTTTATACCCAGTTTTTTCAAATAATACTAATATTCGCATATTATTGAGCGAGTATATAAAAGTATTACTATTTAATTTTAAAACAATAATTAATTTTAGTGCTTTAGGGCAACTACCCTACTAATAATATAATAATAATTTTAAAGGATTTTCTTAAATTATGAAACTTTATAACATTGCATTAATTGCAACATCTATTATAATTAGCTCATGTTCTATTTTAAAAAAGGATATAGATCAACCATCTTCTAATAAAATAACTGAACAAGCAGTAAATGATCAAGTTGTAGAAGATATTAAACAAGAATCTATTAAACTTACAGATATTAAAAACGAAAAAGAATTTGTTAAGTATTATTTAAGAACTAAGTTTTCATTATATTCATCGGATAATTTAAGCCAAATAGCTCAAAATAGCTATAAATCTGCAATTACAGACCCTAATAATGCTCTTTTACAAGAACAAGCTTTTCTATTAACTCTTGCAAGTAGAGATTATGCTAAAGCACTTAATATATCATCAATGAGTAAAAATGATGATCTAGCTTTTTATAGCTTATTTGATTTAAATTATAAAGTAGCTCAAGAAGATTATAGCCAAGCAAAGGTAATTTTAAGCAAGTTATTAAAAAATCAAAATCGTTTACCTCACTTAAAAATATTAGACGCATTTTTTAAATTAGAAGATCATAAATCACTTGAAAAATTTGAAACTGATGTGCTTGCAATTAATAGTACAATTTCATTAAATGGCTTTAAATATTATTATATTGGCCGTGCTTATGAAATTAATGGCGATTATGAAAATGCTTTTAAAAACTACTCAAATGCATTTTTCTTATCTGCACTTAGAACATCTGATGTTTTTTCAAGATTAGTTTACACTGCTAAAAAACTTTATAAACATACATCTGATAAACCTCTTAATTTAAGCAAGTTGTTTGAGTCAAACAATAGTTATGGTGATGGTTTATTTTTAGTTGATAATACATTTATTAATATAAATAATATTAAACCACTAGATACATCCTTAAAAAGCACTTTAGGGCAAATATTTTATGATTTAGGCTGGTCTGTTGTGCAAACATCAGCTAATTTAGCTGGGTTAGACTTTTTATCTCTATCTGATTATATATCTCCATCAGATAAAAACAAATATCAACTTGCATTTGGCTTAAGCCAAAATAAATGGAATGCTGATGCAAAAGAAATTATTAAAAATATCTCAACTGAATCTCAGTACTATATTTCTGCTCAAATTTTATTATTAAATAATGTAAAAAAAGATAATATGAAACAATCTTTAGAAATTATCGAAAATTTAAATAAAACTACAATTTTAGATAAATCTTATATTCAATCTTTAAAAGCTGAAGTTTTACTACAACATAATAAATACGCACAAGCTATTAGCCCTCTTACAAAAGCATTAAGTAATGGGGTAACATCTAAATTATTATTTTCTCGTGCTGTTGCATATGAAAGAACAAACAATTATAAATCAGCAATTAAAGATTTAAAACAAGCTATTGAGCTAAACCCTAATAACCCTATTGTTTTAAACTACTTAGGTTATTTATTAGTTGATTTAAATATTGACCAAGCTAAAGGCTTAAGCTTAATTGAACAATCAGTTGAACTTGACCCTATCAACTCATCTTCATTAGATAGTTTAGGTTGGGCACATCTAAAAATGAAGAACTATGAACTAGGGCTTAAATTTTTAGAACAAGCTTATGCATTAACATCAAGCGATGGTGTAATAACTGGGCATTTAGGTGATGCTTATTATTATACAGGGCGTAAAAAAGAAGCAATATCTTATTGGAAAAAAGGCCTCCAGTTAGAAAAAAAAGATATGCGAGAAATACTAAGAATTCAAAAACAACTAAATAAGTATCAAAACTACAATAATTAATTGATATACATATATTTGACTTACTATATTTTTTAGTACATAATATATATTATAAATTATAAATAAATTTAAGGTAAAAAAATGACATACAGATTAATACAAGCAGAAGGCAACCTAGAACTAGCACAAGATAATGTTGTATTCCTTGGTGGATCAAGCAGAGGAAATGACTGGAGAGAATCTTTTTATCGTGAATTCAGCGGAAGTGATAATATAACTTTTATATCACCATTTAGAACTAAATATTTTAACCCTGAAACAAACCCAGAAGAGCATGCAAATACTATTACTTGGGAAAGAAGTTCAATTGAAAAATCAAACATTGCTATTTTTTGGTTAGGCACTGGATTATCAAACCAAGCTGCAAGAGTTGAAATTGGCTACGCATTAGGTGCTGGTAAAATTGTTATTGTTGGTGCAGATGAGTCATTTTTAGGACTTGAGCATTTAAGTGCTTTTGGTAACTTAATTTTAGCCACTTCACTTGAAGCTATGGTTACAAGATTACGCTCTGAACTTAATACTTTAGGCAAATAATATTGTCAGATATAATAAATTCAAATAAGGCTTATCGTTGTTTTGGCAATGGTAAGCCTTTTTATGAGCAGTACCATGACCAAGAATGGGGCGTTCCGTCTCATAATGAACGCTATTTATTTGAAATGCTTATTTTAGAAGGTGCTCATGCAGGGCTTTCTTGGGAAATTATTCTAAAAAAACGCCAAGGATATAAAAGTTTATTTTATAATTTTGATGTAATTAAAGTATCTTTAATGACTGATGAAAAATTAGAAGAGTTATTATTAAACCCTGAAATAGTTCGTAATAGGTTAAAAGTTTTCTCAGCACGTAAAAATGCCTTGGTATTTATAAAAATTCAAGAAGAGTTTGGATCATTTGATAATTACATTTGGGGCTTTACCGACCATAAAACTATAAAGAATAATTGGAAAGATCCATCTTTAATGCCTGGGTCTACCCCGTTAAGTGACCAAATATCTAAAGATTTAAAAAAACGTGGTATGAACTTTGTGGGTTCAACTATTATTTATTCATACTTACAAGCAGTTGGTATTATTAATGATCATGCTCAAAACTGTATTTGTTACACAAAATAAGAAATTTTATCTATGCAGAATATAAAATATAATAAACAAGCAATAGTATGGCTAATATCAGGGTTAGTATTTATAGCCTATGGGTTATTATTTTTATTTGAATTAAATATTCCAGGGTCATCATATATTCTTAACTTTATTAATAATATAAACTTTAACTACATATATATTGCAGCATTTATTACTATATTTATTGAGTCAATTTATATAATAGGGACTTTTTTTCCAGGCTCTAGTTTAGTATTATTTTTTGCTATATCATCTGCCATCCATTCTATTAATAACTTTATAATTGTTATACTTTCTATATTTACAGGCTGGGTTTTAAGCACCATTATTAATATAATAATAGGCAAGCTTTTAAATAATGGCCCTACTAATACGAATAAAAAAGAAAACTACGCTATATCTTGGTTCCCAGCTTTTAGAGCAACAGAAGAAGTTGCACAAATAAGTAGCGGTGTAAGCTCTATTAAGGTATTTATATCATCTCTTAAAATAAAATTTATAACTTCATTGGTAATGATGCTAATTGCATTTATTTTATCTAAAACAATAGATTTATCAAAGATATCTTCTAAAGAAGGCTTTATCTCAAGCTTTATCGCAAGCATAATATGCTTTATTATTGCATATAATCGATCAAAAATATCAAAATAAACTAAAAGATTGTATTTTTTTTGAAAAAATACCATCAAAGACTTGATTATATACTCCTTTAACACTATTATAATATTACACTTTATACAGTTTTTTTAACAAGGAGTATCTATTATGAATAATAATAGATTTATTAGTGTTATAGGTGAATTATTCCCTATACAATGCACTAACGCCAACCAAAATATCATAAAAGATGTTACTGGTGGCTTAGGCTACTGGATATCTTTGGTATTATGTATGGATATGGATATTACATTTGTATCTGTTGCAGAAGAAAGTATTTACTCTCACCTATTAATGTCTAATTTAGATCATAACAACATTAGATACAAAATAGACTACCAAAAAAACATACAAACTCGCGCATCTGCATTTATTACAGGTGATAAAACACACTTAATTAAAGACTTTAAATGTAAATGGAATATTAATAAAAGCATTTATTTGCCCACAGTTGAAAAAAGCGACGCTTTATTTTTAACGACTGGGGTATCAAGTCGTACTATTAACTCTGTAATTAGAGCTAATAAAAAAAATAAAAGTGTTTATTTATTCTCTAATAGCTTTGAAGAGCTATTAAAGGTAAAAGTTTTTCACAACCTTTGTGCAATATTTGTTATTACTAATGAAAATATTAGCGATAACACTTTACTTAATATATCCAATAAAGAAAATGCACCTATTATAATGGTTAATGATTATGATATCACTGTTTTTAATGATGGTAAAACATCTGAATTTAAATGTAATGATAAACCTGTAGCAAGCATTAATGGCCAAGCTTTTTTAGTTGCAGATATTGCAAAAAAACTATATAAGCATGAGCATATTATTACTGCTATAGAAGATTCATATAAGGGGATATCTAAGCTAACTAAAAAGCTTGATAAAACCACAGTTAAACATGATCAAACTAAACAGTTAGAAGATCTTTTATACAAAGATGGCCTAACAGGTTTATTAAATAGGACTGGTTTTAACCATCGTATTGCCAACACTTGTTTTAAAGAAGATCATTACGTTGTAATGATTGACTTTGATGAGTTTAAAACTGTAAATGACACACATGGTCATTTAGTTGGTGATAATGCCTTAAAAGCTGTTGCAATGTGCTTAGAAAGCATTGTTGATCGTGATCATATTTGTGCTAGATTTGGCGGAGATGAGTTTGTTCTCGTTATCAAGTCCCAATCACGCAAATTTATACAATCAACACTTGAGCAGCTTCAAACTGATATTTACAATATGCAATTACTTGATAAAAACCCTTATTTTAAAATTAGTGTTTCTATTGGTTTTTCTAAAGTAGATAAAAGTTTGCCATTTATAAAGTCAATGGAACAAGCTGATGATGCGTTATATGATTCAAAAGACAGTGATGGCAAAAAATCAACCGTTTGCGCAGCATAAAATATCGAGAGTAAAAGAAAGTACTAAAAAAGCAACCTATATAGGTTGCTTTTTTTATTCTTTAATCGTAAATTTTAATTTATTTGGCAATTTCCCATAAGTGATGGAATTGATTATCAACTAAATCACTTTCGCAAAAATGCCCCATATTACTAAACTCATGAACACTGGCATTAAAATATATCTTTTGTAATATTTCAAATGATTCTAAAACTTCATCATCATCATCTGATATTAACATACTTAACTCGTTTACTCTTGTGATGATAGTTTCATCAAGATCACCCTGCAAAAACTCACCTTCCTCTCTTAAAGTATCTATCCAAGGTGCTACCAATACTAAATTATTAAGTTTAATATGCTTATGCTGTGTTAAATATTTTAAAATAAAACCGCAACCTGCAGAATGCGCAACAATAGTTGTTTCATCATTAATATTTAACTGTTCAAATACCTCAACCCAATCTTCATAAACAGGGGCATATGGTATTGGCATTTCAAGTTTTTGACATAAAACACCATTTCTTAAAAATTTCTGTTGCAACCAAGGTAACCAATGTGCATTTGACGGTGATGGAAACTTCATTTCCATATATTCATTTTTTGAACATACCCCATGTAATATAATTGCCTGTGCTGTCATAATTTTTATCCTTAAAATTAAGTTTACGTATGTAAATCTATGTGTATATATTATAGGGTATACACAAAAAAAAGCAACCTATATAGGTTGCTTTTTTTATTATTTAAAATAATATCTTTTAGTCATCTAGTTTTAATACCGCTAAAAATGCTTCTTGAGGGATATTAACTGAACCAACAGATTTCATACGTTTTTTACCTCTTTTTTGCTTATCTAAAAGCTTACGTTTTCTTGATACATCACCACCGTAACATTTAGCTAAAACATTTTTACGTAATGATTTAACAGTTTCACGAGCAATAATTTTACCTCCAATAACTGCTTGTATTGCAACTTCAAACATTTGACGAGGAATAATATCTTTTAACTTAATTAGTAACGCTCGTCCACGGCGATCTGCAAAATCTCTATGTACAATCATGCTTAATGCATCTACAATTTCACCATTTACTAAAATATCAACTTTTACAAGTTTTTCTTCTTGGAAACCATCTAATTGATAATCAAAAGATGCATAACCTTTTGTTGATGATTTAAGACGATCATAAAAATCTAAAACAACTTCATTTAATGGTAGCTTAAAGTTTAACATAACTCTATTACCTTGGTATGTCATTTCTTTTTGCACACCTCTTTTACCAACACAAAGTGACATAACATCCCCAATGTATTCTTCTGGTATAAAAATTGTAGCATTAATCATAGGCTCTAAAATTTTATCAATTCTTTGAGGCTCAGGTAATTGTGCAGGGTTTTGTATTTCCATGCTTTTACCGTTTGTTAACTCAACATTATAAACAACACCTGGTGAAGTTGTTACAAGGTCAATATCAAACTCACGCTCTAAACGTTCTTGAATAATTTCCATATGTAATAAACCTAAGAACCCACATCTAAAACCATGCCCTAGAGCTGGTGAAACTTCAGGTATAAATTCTAATGCTGAATCATTAACTTGTAATTTTGCTAAAGCATCTTTCATTTTTTCATAGTCATCACCATCTGATGGGTACATACCACAAAATACCATTGGCTGAACTTTTTCAAAACCTGCTAAAGGCTCATCACATGGCTTATTATCAGATGTGATTGTATCACCAATATTAACCTCAGCAACAGATTTAATAGATGCTGTAATAAACCCTACATCACCTGCGTTTAGTTCATCAACTACTGTTGTGCCTGGTTTAAATATACCAACACGATCAACATTATAGTTAACTCCTGTTGACATAAACTTAATTTTATCGCCTCGTTTAATTGAACCGTCTTTTACTCTAATAAGTAACATAACACCTAGGTAATTATCATACCATGCATCTACTAATAATGATTTTAAAGGAGCTGTAACATCTCCTGTTGGAGCTGGTATCTTATGTACAATTTGTTCTAAAACAGCATCAACCCCTGCTCCAGTTTTACCTGAAACTTCAGGAGCAACAGATGTATCAAGGCCGATAATATCTTCAATTTCAGCTTTTACACGATCAGGCTCTGATGCTGGTAAATCAATTTTATTTAGTACTGGTAAAATTTCTAAGTCATTATCTAATGCTAAGTAAACATTAGCAAGTGTTTGTGCTTCTACACCTTGTGATGCATCAACAACTAGTAAAGCACCTTCACAAGCAGCAAGTGATCTTGATACTTCATATGAGAAGTCAACATGGCCTGGGGTGTCAATTAAGTTTAATTTATACATTTGCCCATCTTGAGCTTTATAATCTAATGTAATAGCATTTGATTTAATAGTTATTCCACGTTCACGTTCAATATCCATAGAGTCAAGCATTTGTGCTTGCATATCACGCTCTTTAACTGTTCCAGAAAGTTGGATAAGTCTATCAGCCAGGGTTGATTTACCATGGTCAATATGTGCAATGATTGAAAAATTTCTTGTATTTTGTTGTGACATTTTTTATTCTCTTTAATTTAATAACTTATGCTAATTTTATATTTATATACTACAACAGAATATAGCTAATTTCTGTTGAAAAATCAAGTTAATAAAAAAAATAGAGGCTCATTAAGGCACTATCTTTTACTTAGTTATTTATATATGTTATATTTGAACTTATGATAAATACAGAAAAATACCAAAACGCCATTATATTAAATGTGCATTATACAGGGGCAAATATGGCTCTAGTAACTCTTTTTAGTGAAACTGAAGGGCTAAAAAAAGGTATTGTTAAAGTTGCTAAAAAACGTCAAGCAGAGTTACAAAAAGGTAATATTATAGAATTTATCCATTTTAAAAGAAAAGAAGATCAGCTTGGAACTATTAAATTTAATTTAATTGAACAAACCTTTATTAAATACTTTGACAGCTTAGCTGCAATGAGAAACTTAGAATATATTGTAAAACTATTACTAAAATTTTTAAAAGAAAATATATCTTATGATGTTTTATACGTTGAAACTATTCAGTTATTAAAACAGCTTGAAATTGACTCTGATAAAAGTAATTTTATGATGGTGCTGTTTGAATACAAAATTATTAAGGATTTAGGCTATGGGCTAGATTTATATAATATTTTAACTGTTGATAAATCTGATAAATCACCTGCTTATTATGTATCACCTAAATCTGCAAGAATTGTAAGTGAAAATTTAGGAGAGCCTTATAAAGACAAACTATTACTACTGCCTAAAATATATGGTGGAACAATAGAAAAAGACCAAATAAATTTGGCCTTTAAAATAAATAAATTTCTAATATCTAAAATGTAAAACACTTTACCATTGTGTTAATACCCACTCATTCCAATTAGGATGTCTGCAGAATTTACCCCACATCTTATCAATTGATTTTGCTCTATTTGGTGTTATAAGATAAACATCTTTACATAAAAAGCCTTTTGAGTTTGCTGTGCTTGATGTCATTAATGAGATTAAGCTAACATTTAAACCTGCAAGTGAAAACTCTACCGGAGCTTTACTTGTTACGTTATTTAAACTTTGGTTAAGTTGGAATCTTTCTGATTGATTAGCAAGTTCTAAACCTTTACCTATTGATGGATGAGCCATTCTCCATGCATTTGGCATAATTAATTTACCTGGCTGCATATTATTATCAACTTGGCTAAGGCCTCTTTGTAATCTCATATCTAAAGTTTTACCAACCCCAATAACGCTGTTTCTTTGTAATTCAGGTGTCATTTGTGGAGCTTGGTTATAGTTTTGATCATAATAAGGCTGATTATTATTTTGATTTACCTGTCTTGAATAATTATCTCTTGGTCTATCATTACGCATAGGAGCTTGCTGTTGCTGTTGAATATGCTGATTATTATAACCAGATTGGTTATAATTTTCTGATTGATTATAATTTTGCATAGAAGGTTGTTGCGTAGGCATTTGGTTATTCATCATTGATGAATATGATTCTACTGCAGCTTCTTCATTATAGCCAATTTCTTCAAGCTCATCATCAAACTGTTGTGCTTGGTATGGTTGAGTACTCATTTGATTTGACTGGGCATTATAATCATTATAATTGTTATTGTAATACGGCATTTGAGAATTATTGTAACCACCAAAATATGGCAAACAACCTGAAATACTCGCTACAAGAATCATTAAACTCACAACTTTGAACATTTGTTATTTTTCCTTAAATAATTATGAATAATATATATAATTATATTAGCTTGATATCTAAACTTTAGCAAGATGTTTTTTTATAATATCCATTGATGCGTTTATTTTTAGCATCTTTTCTTCTATTGATTTGATTTCATTTTGGCTAAGATTTTTATTTTTTAAAATATCTGGATGATATTTTTTAACATATTCTTTATAAACTTTTTTAATAATCATCATTTCTGGTAAAGGGCTATGGTTTAAACCTAAAACTTTAAAAGCATCTTTAACTTCTTTAGGTGTTAAATCTAAAGGTTCATCACTTTGTGAGTTTGACTTTTTACTATTGTATGTACTATTGCTTGATTTAGTATATGACCTATTATAGCTTCTAGATTCTTCAGCAGAATGCTCTTTTTTAGATTCTGTATAATGCTTTTTAAAATCTGTATTTATTTTAGGTCTTATAATTGACTCTTCTTCATGGGCGTAATCAAAAGTATCTAAAGTTCTATGATAATTTATATTAAAAATATCTGCAATACCACGTAATGTGTTTAGTTTAGCTTGGTTAGTTGCCTTATCTTGAGCATCAAACATCTCTTCAACTATTCTAAATAAAGTTACCCCATCGTTTGCATTTAATGAAATTATTTCTATTGATTTTTTTACCAATTTATCAACATTGTTAGGAGATGCCTTGTTTAAAAAATCAGTTGCATAATATTTAAATACTTTTTTTACAGTTTCTTCTTCGCTTTTGTCAATAATACAATTATCTAATATAACTTTATAGCTTTTATCAGGATTTAAATTTAAACAATTATTAAAATATGCAAACAAGAATATAATATCCTCACTCATTGATTGATATTTTTGCTTTTTTGTCAAAAACTCCCAGATTAACAGGCGGTGAGTATCCATAATATGCCCTAATGCAACAAACACAGAAAATGCGATATACTCTAGTTTTAATACAATTGCTAATACAATCATTAAAATTTTACCGTAAATATTATATTTCATTTAAATTCTTTCTTGACCATTTTTTTTAGTTGTTTTATATTAAATAAACTACTTAATAATATAATAATATAAAATATATCCAAAAAAAGCAAAGAGAAATACAATAAATCATGAATAAAAATACAATATATGCATTTATAATTGCAGGACTTATAATTGTAAGCTCTAATGGAATGTATCATTTATCAATGAATTCAGGCATTAACCAAAGCCATATTGATGACATGATTGACCTTGAAGAAATTGCAGCAGATGCTTTACCTGAAAATAAAGTTAAAAAAGAAAAAACTGCAGACCAATTAGTTAAGCAATGTTTAACATGTCATACATTTACAGCAAGTGGTAAAAATAAAACTGGACCAAACTTATATAATGTATATATGCAAAAAATTGCATCTAATGATAGCTTCAAATACTCTGAAAGCTTTAAACAGCGTGACTTTTTATGGTCAGATGATAATTTAGATAAACTACTTGAAAGCCCTAAAAAATTCATCCCTAAAACAAAAATGACATTTAATGGCTTTAAAAAACCTGAAGAACGTGCTAAAGTTATACAATACTTAAAATCATTAAACTAATTATATAATAAATAAGGTAATATTATGAATAAAAAAATTCTATATATATTAATTGCTATTTCATGCATATCTGTATTAGGTTCACTTTACTTTTTATTCGCCAAAACAAAAAGTAAAGATTTTATTATAACTATTGATAAACTATTATTGGGATATAGCTCTTATATTATTGATATTGGGGATTCTCCAAAATCAATAAAAGATTTATACAAAGATAATAACAATCCAGATTGGAAAGGACCGTATGTTAACTCAGATATTATTGACTCATACAAAAAAGGTCCAATTACATTAAAAAGAGCAGCAAGCATGCCTACAAAAGGCTGTTCAATAGATGGTTATAGAGACTGCTATATTTGGATTATCTTAAATAACTTCTCAACATCAGATTTTAATAACATTAAAGAAGAAATTAATAAAAACACTAAAATATTTTATGCAGAGAAAAAATTCTATATAAGAACCACAATATCTGAATAATTTTTAGTAAAAACCAGCTTGTTTAAGTTGGTTTTTTTTTAGTTTTATGGTATTATTAATACAAATAAAATTCCAGAGAAATATTAAAAGGACAATAAAATGTTTAAAAAGTTATTATTAGTTGGGCTAATTCTATTACAAGGGTGTTCAGTGTTTATGGCATCAGATGGGTCAAAAACCCCTCAAGTACAAGCATTTAATGAAGGCATGACAAGGTTCCAAGTTGAATCTGTTTTAGGCGGACCTGTTAGCTTTGAAAAACAAGACGATGGATCAAAACTTGCCATATATGAATTTATGAGCAATAAAGAACCTAGCACTGGGCGTGCATTTACATGGCTTGCATTAGATATTATAACTGGAACTTTAGCCGAATTTATTTTAACACCATATGAGATGAACCGTGGTAAATTAAAAAGAATACGCGTAACTTATGACCAGCAATACATAGTTACAAACTTAGAAATATAAAAAAAATACAATACATTCAAAAAAATTTAGGATAAATTTAATATGAGTAATAATGAAGTTATTAAAGGTGATTTTTCAACAGAGTTAAAAGATAGATATTTAACATATGCACTATCTACTATCACATCACGTGCATTACCTGATGTAAGAGATGGTATGAAACCTGTTCATAGAAGATTATTATTTGCAATGAGACAGCTAAAACTAATGCCTAATGCAAGCTATAAAAAGTGTGCTAGGGTTGTTGGTGATGTTATTGGTAAATACCACCCTCATGGTGACCAATCTGTTTACCAAGCGATGGTTCGTTTAGCTCAAGATTTTGCAGTACGTTACCCACTTGTTGATGGGCAAGGTAACTTTGGTTCTGTAGATGGTGATAATGCCGCTGCGATGAGGTATACTGAAGCAAAACTTACTAAAGTAGCTGAATTTTTAATGAAAGATTTAGAACTAGGTACAGTAGATTATGATACTAACTATGATGAAACTGAGCAAGAACCTAGTGTATTTCCTGCGTGTTTTCCTAACCTACTTGCAAACGGAGCATCAGGTATTGCGGTTGGTTTAGCAACATCTATTCCTCCACATAACGTTGGTGAAATTTGCGATGGACTAATGGCGATATTAAAATCTCCTAATTGCCATGATGATACATTATTTGGTTTAGTAAAAGCACCTGATTTTCCTACTGGTGGAGTAATTGTTGAAGATGCTTCTGAAATTCAAAAAGCATATTTAACAGGCCGTGGATCAATTCGTTTACGTGCAAAATGGGAAATTGAAGATTTAGGCCGCGGGCAGTATCAAATTGTTATTACTGAAATCCCGTACCAAATTACAAAATCAAAATTAATTGAAAAAATTGCTGACTTGGTAGTTTCAAAAAGGATTCCATTCTTAGCAGATATTATGGATGAATCAGATGAGAACATGAGAATTGTTCTAGAACCTAAAAATAGAACTGTTAATGCTGAAAGCTTAATGGAACAACTATTTAAACTAACTGATTTAGAAACTAGATTCTCAGTAAATATGAATGCACTAAATGCTAATGGCGCACCTGAGCTTATGACATTAAGACGTATGCTAGAATGCTTTATTAACCATAGACGTGAAGTTTTAATCAGAAAATCAAACTTCCAACTTAATAAAATTGCTGAACGTTTGCATGTTCTTGCAGCATACATGGTTGTGTATTTAAACTTAGATGAAGTAATTGAAATTATTAAAACTAAGGATAATCCTAAGCCTATTTTAATGGAAAGATTTACTATTTCTGAAACACAAGCTGAGGCTATCTTAAACATGCGTTTAAGAAGACTACGTAAGCTTGATGAAATGGAAATTAGAAATGAAATTACAGATTTAGAAAAACAACAAGCATACTTAAACTTACTTGTTGCTGATGAAACTATGCAAGCAAAAGAACTACGTGAAGAATTTAAAACAATAAGAAAAGAATTTGCTGATGAGCGTCGCTCAGAAATAAACTCAAATATTCCTGATATTGATGTTTCAATTGAAGATCAAATTGAAAAAGAGCCTATTACTATTTTAATTTCTGATAAAGGTTGGATTAAATCTGTTAAAGGCCATATAAAAGACCAAGAAGTTAAATATAAAGAAAATGATGCTGAATTTGTAAGAATTGAAACTCATACAACTGCAAAAACTATTATATTTACACAAAAAGGCCGCGCGTATACTTTACAAAACCATTTATTACCTGCAGGTCGTGGTTTTGGTGAGCCTGTTAATATGATTATTGATATAGCTAATGATACAATTATCCAGGCATTTACTCCAATTGCAGATAATTATATTGCAATATCAAATATGGGTTATGCATTTAAAACAAAATTATCTAATATTACTAGCCAAACTAAAAATGGTAAACAAATATTAAACGTTGGTAAAGATGACACTGCTAAAATGTTATTACCTGTAAATGGTAATATGCTTGTGGCACTTTCAAAAGAAAATAAAATGCTTGTGTTCCCTACTTCTGAATTACCTGAGTTAAACAGAGGTAAAGGTGTTAAAACAATTAATGTAAAGGGTAAAGATAATTTACTTGATGCATTAGTATTTGACTATAACTATGGCTTTAACATGCAAACATTAACATCTGCAAGTAAAGACCGTTTAATTAAAACTAATGATTTAACTGATTATATTGGCCGTCGTGCTACTATTGGTAAAAAGGCACCTCATGGTTATTCTTCAGGAGCTAAATTCTTATCAGTTCAGTTAAGTGAAAAACAAGAATTAAACTTTGAAACACCTGAACAACTAGTTGAAAAGGCAAAAGCTATACCTGTTGGGAAACTAGTTGATATGATGGGTAAACAAGATGATGATGACGCTCCATCACTTTTTGATTTTGCTGATGAATAAATCTAAATAATATAAACCAAGGATGTACTAATAATGATTAACTACCATGTTGCAAAATTTATTAACAAAATTGAAGCTATGTTTTTAAACTACTTTGATTTAAATAGCCGTTGCCCAAGAAAAGAATTTAACACATCTATGTTTATTATTTCTATGGCGATGATGGGTATTTTATATATGTTTAGTGATTTAGATGGCCTTAACCAATATACTCAAAATAAAATTGAAACTGTAGCACTTGATTTACAATCAGAGAATCTGCAAACTAATGCTCAATTATCTAATGATCAGTTATTAAAAAAAGTTTTTGAAAAAAGTAATGTATCTGATGATTTAACATTTTTAGATTTTTTACCTCCAGTAAGCTTATTCTACTTTATATCTTTATTTTTCTTGCCTTTATTTTATAGAAGAATTAATGATTCAAGCATTGATAATAAAGTACTTATACCTGTTGTTTTATTATATGCAATAGACTTTTTAGGCGCATTATTAAATATTGATGTTAGTTTTTCAGGCTATGGGTTATTAACTACATATAGCTTTGTAATAATTACAGCTTTAATGTTCTTCCCTACTAGAGAAGAAGAAATAGATTTAGACTAACAGAAAGTTTATACTAATTATGATAATTACAATTGACGGCCCAGCCGGTACTGGTAAAGGTACCTTAGCAAAAAACTTAGTTGCCAAGTATAATTACCATTACCTTGATACAGGTGCATTATTTAGAGCTGTTGGTTTAATTTTAACAAATGACAGCACTTTAAATGATGATAATCTTAAAATGAAGGCTGAGTTTTATGCCAAAAATTTAGATTTTGAATTTACAAAAGATTTTAAAATTATTTTAGATGGCCTTGATGTTAGCAATACTATTAGAACTCCACAAACTGCTATAATGGCAACAAAAATTGCAGCTATTGAGTCAGTTAGAGATATCTTAGATGAATTTCAATTAACTTTTATAAAAAAATATAATGCCAAGGGTGTTATTTTAGATGGTAGAGATATCGGTATAAGTATCGCACCGGATGCACAGGTTAAAATATTTTTAGATTGTGATGCACAACTACGCACAAAAAGACGTGTTAAACAATTAGCAGAGCAAGGCACTATAGTAAGCTTTAAAGACATATTAGATAATATATCAATAAGAGACCATGAAGATAGAACAAGACTAGTAAGACCCTTAAAAGCCGCACCAGATGCTATAACTATTGATACTGGAATCACCTCACCTGATCAAGTAGTTAATATAGTTGATGCATACATAAAAAAAGCTCTAAAATCTTAATCTAGAGCTTTTTATTTTTAACTAGCTATATTTAAAAGTTTTTAGAACTTATCTGTAATATTAATAATTCTTAATTCATCAAACTGTTCAATATTTAATTTAACACCATGTATTTCTTCAACTCTTTGTTTTATAAAATCTAAGAATTCTGGCATTGATGTTTCAGCATTAATATTCCATGTTTCATTTTCAATTATTTGGTTATGAGATGCTAAGTTCCACTGCACTTTCCATGAGCCAAGCACAGGCTGAACATCTATTAAAATTTCATTTAATAAATCTCTTAAAGTTCTATCACCTTCTGATAGTAATAAGTGAACATCTGAAAGTTTAGGGTCAGTATTAATATTAACATTCATCACTCTTGCGATTTTACCTTTAAATGCTGGTTCAAAACCTGCTTGTAAATCTTGATAAACTTGGTCTAGATCTTTATTAAACACTTTATCAGCACTTGCATGGTATGCTAGTGCATCAGCTTGAGTTTGTAAACGCTGAGCTTTTCTTAATGTTGCTTTTTCTTGTGATGATTTTAATGCTTGAGAAAGATTCTCATCTACATTAATATCTTCAGCTAATTTTAACATTGCAACATATCTTGCAGCTTCTGCTGAATCTTCAGCTTTAACTAAATCTTTATTTACAATATTGTTTGCAACCTCTGTTGATATTGCTAAACGTTCATTTTCTCTTTTTAAAACTAATGCAAGTTGAGCAAAGTCTTCTACTCTTTGTTCTAATAAAGCAACTTTTTCTTCATATTCGCGTGATTGAATATTTTTAGATGTTTTAACAGCTGATAGTTCTTTTTCAACATTTGTTAAAGCCTCTGTTGTTTTAGTTAGCTTAGTAATTGCAGCTTGTTTATTAAGTGTAACATTTTGAATTTGTCTTGAAATTTCTTTTTGTTGTTTACTTAAGCTAGTTTTAGCGTCTTTAATTTCGCTTCTTGCAAGTTCACGAGCTTCGGCCAAATTCTTTTCTTTATGCTCTAATAAACCTTGTTTAATTATTTTATTGAATGCATTTTGTTGTAAGTTATTTGTTTTAGCTGCTTCAAGTTTTTCATAATCTTGTGCAAGTAGCCCTATTTGGTCATACTGTTTATTTGCAAGTTCTGCATTAATTGTATAGTCAGCATCAGCATCTGTTAATAGTATAGCTCTGTCTGAATCTTTAGCTGTATTACTTTCAGGTGAAACTTTACCATGTCTATCATTAAATACTATTTGTACTGATGGATCTGCAGCTCTAGAGTATAAATCTAAAGTACCATCAAATAAATATTGTGCACTTGTACAAGGCTTACCATCTTTATTAAATATGTATGATTCTTTTGATAATACACTTTCAACTGTAATGCCCAAGCCTGCACTTTCTTTACAATCAGACATATCACCTGATGTAGCATTGGCAATTCTTTTGCCTTTAAATTCTGATTGAGCAATAACAATTGGGTTATCATA
Source organism: Laminaria ephemera (assembly GCA_036873875.1). Classification (NCBI taxonomy): domain Eukaryota; class Phaeophyceae; order Laminariales; family Laminariaceae; genus Laminaria; species Laminaria ephemera. The sequence continues at coordinate 20,703 of JAYJMJ010104045.1, read as the reverse complement.
ATTTAATGTAACCTCATCTAATTTAGGCGTAGCATCTTTAGCACAAGATGTTAAGCTTATTAGAAATATTGGTAAAATATAATTTATTTTTTTCATTAGCTATCACTCACTATTAGTACGCGTTTTTCTTTAAATAATCTGAAATACAATTGTACACCATTATAATTAACAACATATGCTTTAACATTATTAATAAATTTATTAAATGTTGTTTCTGCATCTAAGCTGAATTTAGTATAAAGTAACTCTTCATTTTCTCTTTTAAGTTTCCATTTTACATTCCAAGGTCCAGCATGTATTGCAGCATTATTTACTGCTCTTAACATTAGCTGTTCAAATGTTTCATCTTCTGCATGTAAAGTAATTTTTGCATCTTCTAAGTCAACCCACTGGCTTGGCGGTAACATTCCTTTTTGCACAGTTTTAGCAAATTGAGCCATTGCTTGGTTTTCATCATCATACATATTTTCAACAACACCTCTAATAGTGTTTTCACGCTCTTTTTCTCTATCTAATTTAGCTTGCTCAACTGCTATTATAGTATCATATGATGCTTTCATATCTTCAAAAGTATTAGTTTGTTCAGATAAGTTGGTATCTAACCTTGTTGCAACCATTGAGAATAAATCCACTGATTTTTGAATTTGTTTAGAACTTTGCTCTATATTTGTTGCAAGTTCTGTCATTGCTTTATTATTACGAGTTTCTATTTCTAAGAAATCTTCTCGTTGTTGTTTTTGTGTTTGTAAAAATTCTTTTGTATGCTGTTTTCTTGCACTATCAAATTCTCTTCTTAGACGCTCTTCTCTTACATTCATTTTATCAAGCATTGCATATTGTAAAGCTTCTCTGCTTACTAAGTCTTGTTTAGCAAGTGGTTTAGTATCAATTACTCTTTGCATTGCGATTTTACTTTTATATTTATATGAATCTTCCATAGCCATATCATCTTGTTGTTTTGCCCCTAAAGAGCAAGCTGCAACTAAGTATAGTGGTAATATAAGTAAGTGTTTGTATTTCATTTTATAAAATCCTTGTAAAGCTTATCGTATTATAGAATAAAATAAATAACATAAAATAGCAATAATGCTAATAATTATAACAGAATGGATGTTGCAATATAGCAACGCTTTTGTTGTATTATAGTTATATTTTTTACAAATAAGAAAACCTAGCTTTCACTAGGTTTCTCTCGTAATTATTAACTTTCTACTAATTAACAAATGTCATTATATTTTCTCTTACAGCCATTAATACAGTATTAATGTAAGAACTATATTCTTTTATATCTTTAAAGTCAACTTCACCTGCTTTTACTGATCCAGCAATAATTTGCTTTAATATTCTTGAAGAGCAAATATTCAAACATAGTTCTTTTTCAACTGTTTCAATATCATCATACTCAATAATACTATTTTCTATATAATCTCTTAAATTAGCTGATACATAAATAGTTTTAACATCAATCATTAAAAGTGTTTGTTCAGCCATAGATTTACTAATAATGCTATCGGAATATCTAACCATAAGCGCATGTTTTTGTTTAATAAAATCATCAGATATCTTCCTTTTTCTACGGGCTCTAATTATATGATACCCTTTAACTAAAAAAATTATCACTACAATTAAAACTGCTATTAATATAGCTATATGACCTGAGTATTTTTCCATAATAAATTATCTCTTAAAAAAAGTGAAGCAAAGTAAGGTTATGTAGTTAATTATTGGTACTTACTATATAAAAGTTAATAAAAAAGAACCTCGCTGTTAGGCTTGGTTCTTTTCTCGTAATTATTTAATAGCTTAATTAGTTATCAATTAATTCAGCATGTTGAGCAACTTCACAGCCGAATATACCAATAGATTTTATATCAAAGCCAAATAACTTTTTTTTGATAAATCCTTTAAGCTCAAACATCACTTCGTTATTTTCTGCATTTTTAACCATAGATTCTACGGTTTGATCAATATATTTGGTATAACTTTTAACATCTTCAAAAACGTGCGTACCCATTTTTACTTTTTTAGCCAATGCATTAAGGGTTATTACCAAATACTGATATGCCTCTCTATCTACATCATAATATTGCGATAAATGGTTAATTTTTAAATTAAACTCTTGATTATCTAGTAATATTTGGTCTTTAATTTTTTTAGGAGCTTTAAAGTTATTTTGATTCATCAATGTTGACATTTCATTTGATAAAGCGCTTCTTAAAAAATTGTTAATTAACGGCGTTTTTATAACGTGTTGTTCATATTGCAAGTATTTAAAGTGCCTGCTGTTTCTAAAAAGGGCTTGAATCTTTTCATGCATTATTATTACAGCCATTAATAATGCTACAATAATAAAAAGTGATACAATTGCTATTATTTTAAATGTATAATCATCCATAAAATTCTCTCTTAAACTTAACATAAGGTTGTGTAGTTAATTATTGGTATTTACTATGTAAAAGTCAATAAAAAAGAACCTTACTGTTAGGCTTGGTTCTTTTATCGATAATGCCTTTAAATTAGACATAAGGCTCTAAGAGCCTATTATAAACAACTGATTCTGATTCAAATAAGTCTATATTTAATATACTAATCCCTAATAATTCAATGTTTATCATGTTTTGTAAATTACACATAATTTCTGTATTTTTTTCATTATACAAAATATTATTAACAGCTTGTTTGATATAATTTTGATATTCTTCAAAACTACTAAACTCATAACTAATGTCTCTAACTAGTGGTTCGCATGCATATAATATGCGGCTAAAAACACTATTATTAAAATTATATTTTTCACTTATAAACTTAGTTTTAATATCAAGTTCATTAGAGTCTAACTCTAATTGTTGCTTTAGCCATTGTGGTAGCTTAACATTGTTACTATTTACTTTTTCCATAATTTTAAGTACGATATGTCTTTTTAAAATACTTTCAAGTAATGATCCTTTTGCAAGTGGATTTTCATCTAAATCTCTATTAGTAAGATTTAAACGTAGCTGCTTTATTTTTTTTCTTTGCTTATATATTACATAGATTAAAACAATCATAAATGTAACCATAAGCAGCATAATAAATATCATATCTAATCTTGTTAAACTAGTCATAATAATTCTCTAAAATTAAGTAAGGTTATACAGTTAATTATTGGTATTATATATACAAAAGTCAATAAAAAAGAACCTAGCTGTTAGGCTTGGTTCTTTTTCGACAATAAATATAACTAACTACATTTAGGCAGCTTTATTGCCTATAAATTCATTATATTGTTTTATTTCTGATTCAAAAAGCTCAATTTCATGCGCGTCTTCACCAATTAAGTCATCTTTAATTTGCTTAAGAATTTGTGTCACTATAACTCTATTACGAGGACTATAAATAACTCCGTTTACAAGCCTAGCAACAAACCTATTGTATTCATCTAAATTATTAAAATAAAGGTGTCTAGGTTGCTTAATCAAAGGGCCTAGCTTTGATTCAATATTATTAGTAACTTCACGGTTAATGTTATGATACTCTGATAAGCATCTAATTTTTAGCTGATATTCTCGACTATCTCTTGAAATTTTATTAGCAACTTTTGCAGCTAAGAAATGATCTCCACTTTCTAATAAAACTAACAGTTCAATGGCAAAGCCACTTCTTAAGTAGTTCATTAGTAAGGGCGTTCTTAAGATATTTTCTTTATGTTTAGAAAAGTCTGCACCAAAAACTCCTTTTTCTAAAGATGATACTCGTCTTCCTAGGTATATAGTGAATACAACCAGTGCAATTACTGCTACGCTTAAGGTTAATATAATATTATTTTCCGTCATAATACTCTCTTAAAATTTATAAATAGGTTCATAGCCAATTATGGGTATAAACACTATAAAAGTCAATAAAAAAAGCTACTTATATTTAAGTAACTTTTTTATTCTATACAATCAAATTAATGATATTATTTACCTGACCACCATTTAGCAAAAACTTCTTTAGCTTTAGATTTGTTTTTAGGCTTATGATCTTTAACAAATTTAGTATGTTTAGCTCTTGCAGGTTTTACTGGTCTACGCTCATCATTCTTATCATCTAAGATCTCATCATCTTCAAGCGGAACAGATACCTTAGTATCAATTGTTTTTACTTGGTTAGATTTAACAAAGCTGCTAATTAGCTCACTATCAACTTGGTTTAGATCTTCAGCTTTTTCTCTTAAGATAAATTCTTGAGATGTCTTTTTAACTGAGCCATCTGCAGCAATTTTTAATAAGTCAACTTTATGATCTGGTGCAGTGTAATGGTTATCAACACTTACAACAATTCTCACTTTGTACTTAGCTTCAAACTCTTTAATAAGGTCACGTTTATGGTTTAACATATATACCGCAACTTCTGAATTAGTATGAATCTCTAAGATATCAGCTTTAGTAAATAGCTTCTCTTCTTCAATACCTCTTAAAATAGTAATAGATGAAGATGCTGGAGATCTCATTGAACCTGTACCGTTACACTGTGTACAAACCTTAAACATTGATTCTTCTAGTGTAGGGCGGATTCTTTGACGTGACATTTCCATTAAACCAAACTCAGTAATAAAACCAGTTTGAGTTCTTGCTCTATCATTTCTTAAAGCATTTCTTAATGATCTTTCAACTTGGCGTTCGTGATCTCTTGAGTCCATATCAATAAAGTCAATAACGATTAAACCTGAAAGGTCTCTTAATCTTAATTGTTTTGCAATTTCTTCAGCTGCTTCAACGTTAGTTTTTAATGCAGTGTCTTCAATTGTTTTTTCACTAGTTGATTTACCAGAGTTAATATCAATAGATACTAATGCTTCAGTTGGGTTTATAATTAAATAAGCACCTGAGTCTAAATCAACACGAGTTGTGTGTAACTTATGTAGCTCTGTTTCAACTTTATAATGTGAGAATAATGGAGTTTGAGCTCTATGTTCTCTAACTTGCTTTGCATAATTAGGCATGATTGCTTTAACATATGATTTAGCTTCTTTATAAGATGCATCACCTGAAATAACAATTTCATCAACATCAGCTGAAACAATATCTCTAATTGATTTAGTAATAATGTTTGAATCATTATGCACACAAACTGCGCTATTTTCTTTTCTTAAAACTTCTAAAATATTAGACCATTGTATATCTAATGCTTTAAAGTCTCTTTCTAAAGCTGCTTTACCTTGTCCAATTGCTGCTGTTCTTACAATTAAGCTCATTGTAATAGGAACATCTAACTGATCAACGATATTTCTTAATTCTGCACGTTCTGTTTGCTCAGTAATTTTACGAGATACACCACCAGCATTTGCCACATTAGGCATAAGAACTGAGTAACGACCTGGTAAGCTAATATTACTTGTTAAAGCAGCACCTTTATTACCACGCTCTTCTTTATTTACTTGAACTAGTATTTTTTGACCAACTTTTAATACGTCTGAAATATTATAACGTCTATTTAGTGGCTGTAAGAAACCTTTGATTTCTTCAATTTGTTCAGCGTTTGTTCTTTTTCTAATTTTAATGTATTTTCTAGCATCAAGAGTTGAGCTGTTTGCATTTTCAAGCTCTAGATCATCATTTAAATTTTCAGAAATTTCATTATTTGCTGCAAGAGCTATAGTAGATTTAGTAACTTTAATTTTTTTAGATACTTCTTCTTTAACTTCTTGTTCTGGGATAACTAATTTTTCAGGGTCAATGTTAGTTTTTGGAGTTGCATAATCAGCTGTAACTCTTTTTGCTGTAATTTTTTTAGAAGAATCTTCTTTTTTAACGATTTTTCTTTTAATTACTTTTTTAACTTTAACTTCTTCTTGAGCAGGCTTAGCCTCTACTGGCTTAACAGTTTCTGTTGTTGTGCTTACTTTAACAGCAACATCTTCACCTAAGCTAAGTTTTCTAACTTTTTCTCTTGTTTTTCTAGGCTTTTCAGCTTCTACAACAGGAGATGTTTGAACTGGCTTATTTGTATTTTCAACAGGTGTTTTTGAAACAGTGTTTGAAGCATTGTTTGTATCTTCAGAAAGATCGATCTTCTTTTTGTTATTATTAGAAGGTCTTGCTGGTTTTCTTTTAGGTCTTGGCTTATCTTCTGATTTAGTCTTAACAATTTCTTCTTCACTAACTGGGAAAATATGCCCTTGTTCAGCCAAAGCTAGCATTTCTCTTGCTTGCTTAATTAAGTTATATTTTTCACTTCTTGTTAGTTTGTATTCAGCTAAAACATCATCTAATTCTGATTTTGAAAGCTTTTCATAAAAGTTAGGGTTAACCTCAGACATTGGCAAGAAGCCGTTTCTGTTTCCACCATATTCTACAAAAGCTGACTGTAATGAAGGTTCAACTCTGTTAATTACACCAAGGTAAATATTACCTCTGTTTTGCATTTTGTCTTGTGTTTGAACATCATAGTCCAATACTTTGCCGTTTTCTAATACAACCATACGAATTTCTTCGTCATGAATTGCATCAATTAAGATTCTCTTTGTCATGTAAAATTCCTTTGTTTTATAACAATTTACAAATAGAATTGAATCAACATATAAGTTTTTATTGTCCTTACATAAAATTGTCTGCAATGCTTATTTTAACCAAGTGTAATAATATGGGTCTTAAATATAACTTTTATTAAAAATTGCCCAAGATACAGCCAGTTATTTAAATTATTTACGTGTGTGCGTTTTAAATACGTCTTAAAATTAAGCCTAATAACCCAACTTTTTAAAAGCCTTTCTTTTCTTAAAAGGTTGGCAGATTGCAATAATGTGTAAAATATAAAAATCTAGTTGTTTCATCAAAAATGTATTTGCATTTTATAAAGATAAAACTTTATCTATTCATATTTATAATTACATAACTAATATAATATAGCAATGTTTTTTTATATTTTTTTTGACAAATTCCCCACATCGTTTATAATTGTAAATATTAACGGAGATATATTAATGTTTGACTTTATAATCAAGAGAATTTTACTAATTATTCCAACGTTGTTTTTTGTAGCAAGCGTTTCATTTTTTCTAATTCACATCACCCCTGGTGATCCGGTGGATTTAATTGCAGGTGAAAAAGCTACTCAAGCTCAAAAACAACAAATCAGAGAATCTTTAAACTTAGACAAGCCAATTAGCCAACAATATGTAATGTTTTTAAAAAACTTATCTAATGGGCAATTAGGCACAAGCTTATTTTCAAAAAATAGTGATGGATCAAGCAAGCAAGTAAGCGTTATGATAAAAGAACGTATGCCAAACACTGCATACTTAGCAATTGTTGCAATTATTATATCAATATTATTATCTATACCATTAGCAATTTTAGCAGCATCAAATAAAAGCAAGCCTGTTGATAAGGGAATATTGGGCTTTTGTATTTTAAGTTTTTCTACTCCTAGTTTTGTACTTGCACCTATTTTAATTTTAGTATTTTCATTATATTTTAAAATTTTACCAGTTGGCGGAAATGATAGCTGGAACAGCATTATTTTACCTGCCCTATCACTTGCAATAGGTCTTACTGCAGTTACAACAAGGCTATTACGTGGGTCAATTTTAGATAATTTAGATAAACCCTACATTAAAACAGCACTTGCAAAAGGTTGTTCAAAACAAAGAGTGTTATATGTGCATGTATTAAAAAATGCATTAATCCCAATGATTACAATTATATTTTTACAAATTGGCGCTTTAATTACAGGTACAATTTTTACTGAGAATATATTTTCATGGCCTGGGATTGGTACTTTATTAATTGACTCTATTAATAGACGTGATTATATGGTTGCTCAAGGCTGTATATTATTTATTGCATTTATTTATGTTCTTTCAACATTTTTAGCAGATATTGCAACGGCATATTTAAATCCACAAATAAAACTAAGTAAAAAATAGAAACAGATTGATAAAAAAATGACTAAAAACTTAAAATCATCAAAATTTATAATCGCTTTATTTTTAACGCTTGTTTTACTAGCGGGGTATTCGTTAGTTAGCCCGTACACTTATACTCAAATTAATTTAGAAAATTTATTACAAACACCTAGCTTAAACCACCTATTAGGTACTGATGAATTGGGTAGAGATATTTTAACAAGACTTAGCTATGCAATTAGAACATCTTTATTTGTAGGTTTTATAGTAATGACTATTGCAGTAACAGTTGGTTGCCTTGTAGGATCATTTAGTGCGTACATTGGTGGGCGAACTGATATGTTTATTATGAGAATAACTGATATATTTTTAGCATTTCCTGGTATTTTATTAGCAATTGCATTTTCAGCATTAATCGGGAACGGTTTTAGTAGTGTAATTATTGCACTAAGCTTATTTAGCTGGGTTGGTATTGCTTTAATTAGTAGAACTCAAGTTCTTTCAATAAAAGACAAACCTTTTATTGAATCTGCAAAAATGTCGGGGCTTTCAAATTTTAAAATAATCACAAAACATCTACTTCCTAATATTGCAACTATGATTATTATTGAATCTTGTTTTGTATTTTCAGGTGCTATAGTATCTGAAGCCGGATTATCATTTTTAGGTATTGGTATTCAAGCTCCTAGTGCAAGTTTAGGAATTATGCTAAAACAAGGCATGGCTTATATGCTGGTTTATCCACATTTAATTTTAGTACCAAGTATTACTTTATTAATTATTGTCTTGATGATAAACATGTTTAGTGATAAATTAACTGATATCATTGCCAAACATTAAATAACTAAAAAAATTAAAGGTTTTATATACAAATGAAAAAAATAGTAGCATTATTAGTATCTTTATTTATCGCAACTGAAGTATTTGCAATAAATAGTGTTAGTAAAATACGAACAGGTGAAAATGCAAATAGAACTCGCTTAGTTTTACAAGCATCTAAAAGTAACCCGCTTACTGTTAAAAAAGTTTTTCTATTACCAAACCCTACAAGATTAGTTATTGACTTACCAAAAACTAGCTTTACTGCTAATACTTCAAAATTAAAGCTTGATAAAAACAGCATTATTAAAAAAATCAGGCATGGTAAATACAATAGCTCAACTCATAGACTAGTTATTGATTTAAAGCAAAATGCTAAATTTAAATATTTTAAAATTTCTAAAACATCAAAAGAAGCAGCAAGGCTAGTTATTGATTTAACACCTACTTCTGCAAAAATAAAGCCATCAAAATTTCAAGCTTCTAAAACACCAATTATAACAACTAAGTCAAACTCAAAATATGCAAAAACATATGTAATTGATAAAAAAGATATCAAAAAGTCTTCAAAAAATCATTATGTAATTATGATTGACCCAGGCCATGGCGGTGCAGACCCTGGTGCTGTTGCAAAAATTAGCAGAAGAGAAAGCGTATATGAAAAAACTATAACTTTACAAATTGCTAAAAAACTACAAAAGGCTATTAATAAATACCCTAATATGACTGCGTACTTAACAAGAACAAATGATACTTTTGTTCCATTAAGAACAAGAATTAAACGTGCAAGCAAGAAAAAAGCAGATATTTTTATATCAGTTCATGCTGATTCACATAACAACCAAACTGTAAGGGGTGGTTCTGTTTATGTATTATCTGAAAAATCATCAGATAAAGAAGCTGCTCGTTTAGCAAGAGTAGCAAACAGAGGTGACCAAGTTGCAGGTGTTATATTAAAAAATGAAGCACGTGATATTCAAAGCATCTTAATTGATTTAACTCAAAGAGAAAGCATGAACAAATCAGCTTTACTTGCTCAAGATATTTTAAAGTATATGAAAAAGGCTGTTTATGTAAAACACTCTAAAGCTAAATTTGCAGGGTTTGTTGTTTTAAAATCTCCAGATATTCCATCAATTTTAGTTGAAGCAAGCTACTTATCAAATTCAAAAGATAGATCAGTACTTACAAACTCAAGCAAACAATCTGCTCTTGCTAAATCAATTGCAAAAGGTGTAAATGATTATATTGCTAAAAATTATTGATAATTTAAGCGTTTTGCTTTATACTTTATTCAGCTATAAAAGCAATCAATTAACTAACATATATAAATTTAAATATAAAACTAAAGAAAGATACTAAACAATGAGCATTTTAAATGATATAGATTCAACACTACATTATGAAAATATTGAAAACGCATGGAAAAAATATAAGTTTTTATTCCTATTTTTACTTGCTAGTATTTTTGCTGCTGTTATTGGCTGTAATGCATATACAATGAATAAGCAAGAAAAGTATGGTAATGACTCTGCAATAGTTTATACATTAATTGAATCTACTCAAGGTGAATCAGATGCACAATTATTAAACTCTGCAATTGAATCTGTAAAATCTGATGAAGTTTCTGATATTTTATTAATGCAAAAAGTTAAACTAGCTTTTGTTGAAAAAGATTTTGACTTATACCAAGCTTTACTTATGCAATTAAACTCTGCTAAATCAGAACATATTAAACAACTTAGTTTTTACATGCTTGCTGAATTTAAACTTTCAGTATCAGAAGATGATGCTATTGCTTATATCGAATCTTTAAACTTAACAGATGCTGACTTTTCATACCCAATGGTATTTGATATTTTAGGTATGGCTTATACTAAAAAAGGTAATGATGAAAAAGCTGTACAAGCTTATAAATCAGTACAAGCAGCAACTGCTACACCACAAACTCTATCTAAAAGAGTAGCTATTAAACTTAAGAATTTAGGTTACTAAGGTTTAAGCAATTTCAAGGAGATTTGCAAAATGTTAAAAAAATTATTACTACTATCTATAATCATTAGTGTAGCTTCATGTTCTAAACAGCCTGAAGTTAAACTTAAAGGTGAAAGAATCTCAGTTAAGACTGAACATACTTTATTACAACCAGACTTATCTATTAAAGATACAAAGGTTATTTTACCACGCCAAATAAATATACAAGACTGGACACAAACTGGAGGCTTTGCAGATCACTCTCCGCTTCATCCTAAATTAGCTAAAACAGTTAATAAAAAATGGAAAAGTAGTGTTGGGCCAGTTTTAAAAGACTACCAAGAATTTATCGCAACTCCTATTGTTTATGATAATGTTATTTATAGCTTAAACTCAAAACATGAAATTTTTGCTTTAGATGCTTCATCTGGCAAAAAACTTTGGAAAATTGCTTTAGGCTCTGAGTTAGAATCAGATGATATTATCTCACCAGGTGGATTAGCAGTTGATGGTATTAACTTAATTGCTACATTAGGATCAGGTGATGTTTATGCTGTTAATATAGTACGTAAAAACATTAGCTGGCACCAACAAATATTTGAGCCAGTACGCTCTGCACCTATTGTAAAAGATGGTAAGATTTTTGTTAACTCTTTAAATAACAAATTATCAGTATTTGAAACTGATACAGGTAATTTAATTTGGACTCATACAGGATTAAACGAAAGCCTAACAATTTTAGGTGATTCTAGCCCTGCAGTGAGCGAAGGCGTTGTTATTGTTACTTATTCAAGTGGTGAGGTTTATGCCCTTGATGTTAACAATGGTGGTGAAATCTGGTCAGATACACTATCAAGCACAACAAACAATTTATCTTTAGATACTAATATTTTAGATGTAGTTGCATCTCCTGTAATTATTGGTAAGTTAGTTCATATTGTTAATTACAATGGTAAACTATCTACTTTTAACTTAAAAACAGGCCAAAAATATTGGACAAGATTTGTAGGATCAATTACTACACCATGGGCTGCCGGAAATAGCATATTTATTATTGCAGATGACGGCCTACTTGCATCAATTTATAGAAAAACTGGTCAAGTTAAATGGGTTATTAATTTAAACGATACAATGCATGCAAGTTTAAGTGAAAAAGACAAAAAACAAAGTGTCTTTACTGCCCCACTTCTTGCTGGTAACCGTTTGATCATTGCATCAAACAAAGGCTATGCTGCAAGCTTTAACCCAAGATCAGGACAACTTGATCGAATAGTAGATTTAAAAGAAAGTATATCAATTAGCCCTATAGTTGCTAATAGTACCCTTTACTTTTTAACCGATAGATCTAATATTATAGCATACAAATAATTTAACCAAGAGTTAGATTATAAAAATTATTAAAGGAATTTTATTAAATGAAAACTGCCAAAATAGCACTTATTGGCCGTCCTAACGTGGGTAAGTCATCTTTATTTAACCTGCTTTTAAAAAGAAAAGCAGCAATTGTAGAGAATACTCCTGGGGTAACAAGAGACAGAAACTACGCTGAAATAGAAAACAACGGAACATTATTACAACTTATTGATACAGCCGGTATTGAAAACTTTACTGATGATGATTTAGCAAAAAGAATGAATGAAGTATCAAAATATGCAATCAGAGAAGCTGATGCTATTGTATTTATTATTGATGGTAAAGACGGAATTGTTTCAGAAGATGAGCAACTTGCAAGAATTTTACAAAAAAGTAACCGTAAAGTATATCTAGCTATTAATAAATCAGATTTAAATTCATCTGCTGATGTTAAACTTGAAAGCTATGCTTTAGGTTTAGGTGAGCCTATTATGATTTCTGTTGAACATAACAGAGGCATGAAAGAGCTAAGAAATGCTTTATATGAGTTTACTTTAGATTTAAATGATGTGTCTGATCAAGATTTAAAACGTAAAGAATTCCTTGATAAGAAAAATAATATTATTTTTGCAGATGATCGTTTAAACAAAAATAAAATGAAAAAAGCATTAAAAGATGCTCAAAACCTATTTGGTGAAGATGATATTGATGTTATTGACATGGTTGAGAAAGATTTATCGAAAACTAAAGATGATCAAATAGCTGATGATGATAAATGGCAAGAAGAAGCTGAAAAAGAAGCTTTAGATATGCAGGATACTCCTCAAATTATTGAGAACTTTCCTATTCGTTTAACTATTATTGGTCGTCCTAATGCTGGTAAGTCAACTATTATTAATGCTTTAACTAGCCAACAAAGAATGTTAACTGGTGATGAAGCAGGCTTAACTCGTGAGAGTATTGCTACAATGTGGGAATATGAAAACCAAAGAATTGAACTTGTAGATACAGCCGGTGTTCGTAAAAAAGCAAAAGTTAATCATAATATTGAAGAAATGTCTGTTACATCAACAATGCGTTCAATTAGAGCAGCTGATGTTGTTTGCTTAATGATTGATGCCCAAGCTGGTATTCAAACACAAGATCGTATTATCGCATCTCGTGCTATTGAACATGGTAAGCCACTAGTTGTTGTTTTAAACAAATGGGATATTATTGATAATAAAGATGAAATAAGAGCACAAGCTAGGGAAATTGTTGATTATAAGATTACTCAAATTAAAGAGATACCTATTCTTACGCTTTCAGCATTAACTAGCAAGGGTGTTCAAAAGCTTATGCCTTGCGTTTTAGACCTTTACCTACGTAGTAAGTCAAGAATACCTACTCGTCAGCTAAATGAGCTTATTACTGACCTTACATCTTATCATACACCTCCACGTCGTAAAAACCGTGAGATTAAAATTAAGTATATGACTCAAATTGATATTAAGCCACCTACGTTTGCACTATGGTCTAACTTACCACAAGAGATTCCTTCAAGTTACTTAAGATACCTAGAAAATGGTATTCGTGAAGTTTACGAGCTTGATGGTATACCTTTAGAGTTTAAACCTAGAAGCACAAGAAACCCTTATGCAAATAAAAAAGTTGTATTTGATAGAAACGGTAGACCGCCTAAATCAACTAGAACACCTAAGTAATTATATTAAAAAAACCTCTTCAAGCGAAGAGGTTTTTTTAGTTTATGAACTACTATTGACTTTACCTATTTAGAATTATATATTAATATCAACTACCTACACTTAAATTTTTTAATACTTACGAGGAAACATGTATGCAAATAAATAAAATTGCTTCATTATCCATGCACCCACAACCGCTTTATTTAATAAGCAAAAAAATCAAACACAAAACTATTATTATTGACCGAGCGTCTTATACCACATTGCTAAATGATGGGTTAAGACATTCTTGTGTTATATTAGTTAGTAATTTACCAAACTCAACATGTGATAATGTAAACGACGCTTTAGCTATTGCATTAACCATGCACCCTAAAGAAGTTTTTATTATTGGATGCGAGGACTTTGGCGCTAATGAAATTGATGAAGAAGAATACCTAGGTAAACAACCTGTAGCCGGCAATAGAAAATCTGGCTGTCTTAACTTTATTAATTAATATCTAAGTTTAGTAAACTAAAAATAAGGATTAATTATGAAAATAATTAAATTTCCAGCATTAACTAAACCTGTAAAATCTGATTACATTAGAAACACAATTGATTCAAAAACAATAATTATTACAGACCCCGAATCAATTAAAATAATAAAAAGTGACCCTGACTGCATACGCTTTGCTACAACTATTGTAATTGGAAATAACCTTACACCAATGCCAAACACTGTAAAACATGCATTAATTGAAGCTAACGATATGTGCTTTAATACTGCTATTATTATTGGTTGTGAAAAATTTGGAGCTAATGAAATATCTGAAGGTGAAATAACCATTTAATTTTAATAAGGAGGTTATATGATTATTAATATGATTTGCGCCATGGGTTCTGATAGATCTATTGGCGATGGTAAGAACATGCCTTGGGAAACTCTTCCAAAACGCAAAGAAGGCCGTCCTTTAAGACAGGATATGATAAACTTTGTTAAACTAACCGGAGAGCTACCACTTATAATGGGACGTAAAACCTTTGAATCATTTGGTGGCAAACCTTTACCTAATCGTCTTAATATTGTATTAAGCAGTGAAGATAAGCCAGAGTATAATGGTTTAAATATTATGCATGCATCAAGTCTTGAAGATGCATTAGGCAAGTGTAGCGTCTTAGATCATAAAGAATGTTTTATTATTGGAGGAGCTGCTGTTTATGAAGAAGGTTTTAAATATGCTGATAATTTATATTTAACTATCGTGGACATGGCATTTAACTCACCTGTTAAATTCCCTGAAAATGCTGCAGACTTATTTGAATTATATGATAAGTCTGGTGAAATATATTGTGATGTTACAGACCTTACATATCAAATCCATACCTGTAAGCGCATAGCTGGGACATAAAAGTAATATTTACGACAATTAAAAAAGCAACTTCATTTATTTGAGGTTGCTTTTTTCATTTTATCTTTTTAATTTTAAAAATCTATAATAAAGTTGGTAGCTTGGGGCTGTTACATCATTTACAAGAAAATATATCTTATCTGTTGCTGTATTCATTAATGATGCATCTTGATTCATAAATTTTTTATAAACACCTTCTGCTATTTTCCTGCTCATACATTGTATATGCACGGCATATGTTGCACTATTAGGGTTAAAAAAGTCTAAGTCACGTAATAAGGCTATACTACTTGTAGGAACTGTGTTAGGGCATACATAATCTAAAACTAAATAATGTGGTAAGTGTTTATAATTTAAATAAGGACCTTTCCAACCATAAACATTTTGAGTATTTGAAACAAGTTCTTTAATTCCTAAAATACTTGCAGTGGCAGTTGTTTATGGCATTATGCCTGTATCTAAATAGTAACCCTCTGTCGCTTTTGCTATTTCTGTTATTAATGATACTTGTTGTTGAATTTTTGTTTCTTGGATAACTGTATAAAGTAATGCTCCTGATATTACTGAAGTGCACCAAATATAGCTAATGCAATTCTTGCATCAAGCCCAAACATCGCAGCTTTTTTATTTTTTAACATCAATACAACCTTTTAAGTTTTAGTTTAATTTGAATTTTGTGAGTTATTCACGCAAGTACAGCCCTATGGCTGGTTTATACGTAGTGGACCTCTAAAATGAACCGATGTAGGCTCTATATCTATTATTTTTATGCGTCCACTCACATCATCTAACTCACCATCTACATATTCATCAATTTTTTCAGGTATTCCTAAAGGTAACCCTCTAAACCTAATCCAATAATAACAAGGTGAAGCTGAACACACATATGCAACAGTTGCCCCGCCTGTGGTATTTTTCATATCTAGGATAATGATGTTACCATACTTAGGGTGACTTGCTCGGTTAGGGTTTGAACCACTTTCATATGTAAGATATGGCCCACTCCAAGATGAGTTAGAATCTATATTAGTAACTAAACTTTGGTAATCTCGTATTGTACCACCTGGTAAGTCAGATCCAATATCTAACATATAAGATTCGATAGCTTTGCTAATTTCTGATGCTTCTGTAACAATTGCAACAACTCTACTTTGCTCAATAGCACTATAAAGTGATGCCCCTGTTATTACTGAAAGTGCACCAAATATAGCTAATGCAATTCTTGCATCAAGCCCAAACATTGCAGCTTTTTTATTTTTTAACACTCTTAACTTCTTTCATAACATCTTATTTAACAACTATATATTATATACACATAATTTAATTAATCAAACAAATAAAAAAAACTTCCTAAAAAAGGAAGTTTTTTTATATGAAATAATAAACTTAAGCTACATTAACAAATTGTCTGTTTTTGTAACCTTTTGTAAATTTAACTGAACCTTCAGTTAGTGCATAAAGTGTGTGGTCTTTACCTATGCCAACGTTTTCACCAGCATAAAATTTAGTACCTCTTTGACGAACAATAATGTTACCAGGGATAACACTCTCACCACCAAATTTCTTCACACCTAGTCTACGACCAGCACTGTCTCTACCGTTGTTACTTGAACCACCAGCTTTTTTATGTGCCATTAGATTAAATCTCCTTAAATTTGGTTAATGATTATGAAAGTTTAACGTCAGTTACTTTAAGAACTGTTAAGTTCTGTCTGTGACCTTGTTTTCTTCTATAACCTTGGCGTCTTTTTTTCTTGAACACGATGATTTTATCATCTTTAATTTGCTCAACAACTGTTGCCGTTACTTTAGCACCTTCAATTAAAGGTGCACCAACTGTAATATCTTCACCGTTAGCTACTAGTAGAACTTCATTTAGTTCAACAGTACCTTCAGCTTCAACATTCAGCTTTTCAACTTTAACGATATCGCCAGCTTTAACTTTAAGCTGCTTACCGCCACATCTTACTATTGCGTACATGTTCTCGTCTCTATATTTGTCGTTTTATTATCTCATCAATGCACTTCTGATTATAGATATTTTTTATTAAAAGTCAAGATTCTTTATTGATTTTTATTTTTTTTTGCCATATAATTTTAATATCGCTGTAAAAAGTTTGTATAAAACTATGTCCAGTAGTGTATTTTAAAGTTAAAAAGGAAGGTGTAATTATTATGATAAAAAAAACAATTTTAGCAATTTTTGTGCTAATTCTTTTTATATATTCATTAGAATACTTCCAACTACTACCAAGTGATAGAACACTAGGGATTAACAAAGTTTCACAGCGACAAATTGATAAAATTAATACTTTTTCTACAAAAGAAAAAGTAGAAAATCAAATTCCCACAAAATTCACGGATCGTGTTACTAAAACCCCATAAAAAATTTAATTATTTTTTGACCTTTATCTATTATATTTATATCAATATTATGCTATAGTAATTATATAGCTATATTTTTTTATGGCTAAAAATATCTTTTAAAGGAATAAAAATGAAAAATAAAATCCTAATATGTAATGATAATAATCAAATTTTAAAAAATATTGATTCAATTTTTAAAGAAAACAATGTTGATTTTGATATTGCTCATAATTATCAAACTCTTCTTGATTTAAGCAAATCTAATAATGATAAGGGTGAAATATACCCTATTATACTAACTGATTTAAAAGTTAATAATGAAGATGGTACCCAAACCTTAAAACAATTAAGCGCTTTATACCCTGATACAACTATTATAACTATGTATTCATATAATGATACATCGGTTAATTGGTTAAATAAAACAATTAGAGAAAATAATAATATTTTATTTTTAAGAAAACCTTTTGAAGATATTGAGCTATTACAACTTGTTAAAAATATATTAGCAAAGTTTAACTTTAATAATTCAAAACCTACACTTAAAAATAATGATGCTGATGATTGCTCATGTAATGATACTATAACAGCTGTTGTAACTAATATCTCTCATGAGGTTAGGTCTCCTTTAGAAAGCATCGTATCTTTAGCTGACTCATTAAAAAGAACAAAGCTAAATGATGAACAAATGAGAAATGTAAAAGCTATTTTACGTTGTTCTGACTCATTACTAGATATAATCAATGATATTGTAGATTTTGATCAACAACAAGATCAAGCTCTTACATTAAATAATTCTGATTTTAACTTTACAGATTTAATTGAAGGCTGTGTAAACCTTATATCTAAACAGGCTTTAGAAAAAGACGTTGTAGTTAATATGTCAATTAGTAAAGATGTTCCAACATTTATTCATGCTGATGAACCTAAATTAAGACAACTAATTTGGAACCTATTAACAAACGCTTTAAAATATACAAACTACGGTAATGTAAGCGTATTTGCAAAATATGAAGATATTAAAGACTCTAAAACACTAACCATTTCAATTAAAGATACTGGTATTGGTATTGAAGATAAAACTTTAGAAAAAATATTTAACAAATTTAATTCAGATGAACCTGTTTATAGAAGCGCAGGCTCTGATATTGGGTTATCAATATCTAAAAAACTACTAGATTGTTTTAATGGTGATATTAAAGTACATAGTGTTGTTGATCAAGGTTCAATTTTTGAAATTAGCCTACCTGTACAAACTGTAAAAGATAAAACTTTGCAATTACAGTTCGGGTCATTTACTCCGCTGAATAAACAAAACGGTATTTTACTAAGTAGCAACCCTTATACTGCCCAAGCTATTATTGAACAATTTGATAAACAAAACTGTACTTTAGTACATGCAAAAGATATAAGAACCGCACGAGCTAAAATCCAAAAGGCTGAATATAATTATTACACATGGTGTATTATTGACAGCTCTGTTGCTACAACTGATAATATTCCTTTATTAAAAAATCTAATATTAAAAGCTCAACAAAGCTCAATTAAATTACTAGGAACAACTAAAGCTGAAATTGCAGTTGATAGATTTAAAAAACTAGGTGTGTATAATACTTTAAGCAAGCCTTGTTTTGAAAGACACATCAGACAAAAACTAAGCTATCACTCTGATACTTCTGCTAAAAGGTCTTCTCCATCATTAATACCGGTTGATAAAATATCAAAAAGTAAATATATGAAAGTACTTGTTGCTGAAGACAATGAAATTAACCAAATGGTTATATCTGAAATATTTAAAAGAAACGGCCACACTGCTGATATTGCAAAACATGGTAAAATTGCAGTTGATAAATTTAAATCAAAAAATTATGATTTAATTATTCTTGATTTACAAATGCCAATTATGGGCGGGGTTGATGCTGCTAAACTAATTAGAAACTCTGATAAGACAACTCCTATTATTGCCATGTCATCAAGTTTTACTGAAAATTTAAAAACTCAATGTGAAGTTGCTGGGGTAAATGGCTTTATAAGCAAACCAATAACTGAAAATAAGTTAGTTGATCTAATCGCTAAATATTCTAAATAATATATTATAAAAATAAGAAAGCAGCCAGTGGCTGCTTTTTGGTTTCGAAACATAGGAAAATACAATTCCTTAAAATAGCGCTGATATCATTCTGCTATATTTTATTTGTATAAGGATAACCGTCCTTCAAATACATATTATAAATCTAAAAAGATCTATAGTCAGTAAAAGGTAAGTTTTTGTATACTTATTTATACTTTTAGATATTAATTATTATCTGACATATTGCCCTTAATTTCTTTATCAAAAAACTCTTATGGATTCATATCATTCCATATATTCATTAGTATATCTTTACCACCTTGTTGAAAATACCAATACTTTAAAGATTTAATTTGTTTAGATTTAATATATGGGCCAGATATTAATTCTAAATTATCTATTCTAAACTTATAATCTGCTCCTTTGTCTTTATAAACTATATGAAAATGAGGTGGTGGATGATCACTATAAATATGAAGTTTACCTAAGTTAGGCATATATTCTACAAAGCTATTTCTAACCTTAATCTCTCCTTCTGCTAATTCATTAAGATATTCATCAAAATCTCTGATAAAAATTTTTATTTTTTCATTTGTGGTATATTCGTTTAATCAATCCATTACTACCTAACATTTCCTTTTACGTCTTTATCTTCATACATTCTTGAATCTGCTACTTTGTTTAGTTCTTGGCCGTTAGTGCCTTCAGTTGGGTAATGTGCGGCACCAATTGAACAACCAACGCTTATTTCATCATCAAAACCTTCAACAATAAATGGCTCTAGTATAATTTTTTTAACTTGTTTAATTAGCTTGGCTTCATCGCGTTTTTCAACACCATAAATAATTAAGCCGTATTCATCCCCACCTAATCGTGCAACTATATTAGGCTGTTTAAATTGCTGCATTAAACGCTGTGCAACACCTTTTAAGATACTATCACCTGCATCATGACCATATGTGTCATTAACAGGTTTGAACTTATCTAAATCAATAAACATAACTAATGCTTTTTCCATAGTCTCAAGCTTGCTTAATTCCATATTAAAGCTAGTTTTGTTTAGCCCACCAGTTAAATGGTCTAACCCAACAACATTACGAGCATGGCCCCATATGATTTTATTTTTAATAGCTTTGCTTTGGTTAATATCTTTTGTCATAATTTGTTTAATAGTTC